>APFE031499907.1:76058-90442 GCA_000404065.3 Pinus taeda
TTTATGTCAGCTTGCATATCCATGATAAGATACTACACAATGCAATGTTTGACTCAGGTGCCTCTCACAACCTGATGCCAAAATCAGTCATGGAGAGGTTGAATCTAGATATTACTAGGCCATATAAGGACTTATTTTCATTTGATTCCAGCCAAGTTAAATGTCTAGGCTTGATAAAATACTTGTGTGTATCCCTGGTCCAATACCCAAATAAAACAATCTTTATGGATGTTGTTGTTGCTGATATCCCACCCAAATATGGAATGTTATTGTCAAGATCATTGGGGGCTAAACTTCAAGGGTCCCTTCAACTAGACATGTCATATGCCACAATCACAGTCTTTGGTCAACCCAAGAGACTATATAGAGAGTCACTCATGAAATACATGGTCAACACTGAAGAAAAACCTCAAAACTTCCCCATATATGCTGTCCACTCTGACATAGACTCATATATCCTTTTTAATGACAATACCGGTCACACAAACAATGAAGAAATCCAAACAATCAAAACAGATCAGCATATCAATGAAGGGACCCCTGACATAGAAACATTGGTTGAGTCAAAAGATGGAAGTGTTCAAGAGGAAAAATCAAATGATGATGAAACCAAGACACTCAAACAAAATCAGGACTTTAATAAACAAACTGCTACTCTAGAAACAAAGTTGATCCCATCAAATGAGAAGATTGTTCTAAAAATAAAACTAGATGAAGAACCTAAACTTCAACTCACAAGTCCAGACCACAGAGATATTATTCAACCTCCCCTAGAACAAGAGATCTTGTGGTTCCTAGAATTTGATGGGTCAGTCAACAAGTTGGGGGCAGGAGCTGGAGTGTGGATACATAACAAACAAAACAGCCATGCACAGGGTCAAGCCTATAGACTGAAAAAAACAGCCATGCAGAGGGTCGAGCCTATAGACTGAACTTCAGGTGCACTAACAACATGGTTGAGTATGAAGCTCTCTTACTAGGCCTCAAGTTAGTAAGATCCCTACAAGCCATAAGATTTTCAATCCTGGGAGACTCGGACCTAGTCATCCAACAAGTGAAAGGCAATTTTGTCACTAATGACAAAAGACTGAGGTCCTATAGGTCCGCTGCTATTGAGCTACTAAAGTCCTTCACTGAATTTCAGATTGCCAAAATTCCTAGGGCTCAGAATCTTCATGCTCATAGTTTGGCTACTTTTGCAAGTACCTGTAAGCTCCCTTTTGAACCCCATCATTGCTTCACAGCCGAGATAAAACACAGACCATCTGTCCCAAACAATGTCAAATACTGGCAGGTGTTTGATGATGATACACAAATAAACAATTTCTTGACTTTACAGGAAGAGTTTTTAGGTCTAAACATTGACACTGAGACAGTAAGTCAATCACAAAGACTTGAGAGAGCAAGTCAATCACAAATACATGGTAAACAAAATAACCAAGCTATATCACCCAAAACAGCTAAGCAAATACTACATCCTACAACCTTCAACAAACTCAACATACAAAGAATCCAACAAATTAAATGTGAAGAGATAGCTGGTTATGAAACTGAAGTGTTACAATTGAAGGACAATTTCCTTCCAACAGGCTTAGCTCCTTTAGAAGACATTTTTGACTCCAATGATGTCCCCAACAAGCCTAAATTGCAGCCCCTCAACAATGCCATAGAAGAGCATAACATTGGGACTGTTAGACAACCCAAAGTCATAAAAATGTCTGCTTCACTACCTCCTGACCAAAAGCCTAAATACATTGACCTTTTTAAAGAGTTTCAGGATGTTTCTGCATGGAGTTATGAGGATCTAAAATCCTATGACACCTCTGTAATACAACACACTATCTCACTTAAGCCAGATTAGAATCCCTTTAAACAGAAGTTGAGGAGAATCAATCCTATGCTCCTCCCAGCAATGGAACAAGAGGTACAAAAAATGTTTAAAGCAGACATTATAGCACCAATCAGATTCTTTGATTGGATTTCAAACTTAGTCCCCACAAGAAAGAAGACTGGTGAAATAAGGCTCTGTGTTGACTTAAGAAACCTGAACCAAGTTTCCTTGAAAGATAATTACCCCTTACCCAAGATGGATCACATCTTGCAGAGGGTAGTGGGGGCCTCAAGGATTTCCTTGCTTGATGGATTCTCAGGCTTCAACCAGATCTTAGTTCATCCTGACGATCAAGACAAAACAGCATTTACAACCCCATGGGGGAACCTTTAAATATGTCAAAATGCCTTTTGGGTTGAAAAATGCAGGGGCTACATTGCAAAGAGCAATGGACATTCCTTTTGCCAAAGAGATTCATGAATTTCTGGTCATCTATTTGGATGATCTCACACCTTTCTCCAAATCTGACCAAGAACATTTGAAACATCTAAGGCAGATATTCATAACTTGTAGGAAATATGGAATTTCCTTAAACCCTAAGAAATCCTTGTTTGGTTTGGAGGAAGGCAAACTATTGGGTCACATCATCTCCAAAGATGGCATCAAAATTGACCCAGACAGAATCCAGGCCATCTCACAAATGCCTCATCCAAGAAATATAAAGGAATTACAAGCCTTTCTGGGAAAAATCAACTTTGTAAGGAGATTTATCCCAAACCTGGCTGAACTAAGCACATCACTCAATAACATGCTTAAAAAGGATTCAAAATTAAAGTGGACAGTAGAGGCAAACCAAGCTTTTGAAGGTATCAAGTTTGCCCTCACTCAAACCCCAGTCTTAACCAACCCTCAATTTGATAGGGAAATCATCATATTTTCCTTTGCTTCCCAACACACAATTGTTGTTGTTTTACTACAGAAAGATGACCAAGGAAATGAGAAACCCATTTCTTTCTTTAGTAAAGCTCTTAGAGATGCACCCCTCAAGTACCAAATCATGGAAAAGAAAGCATATGCTTTGGTCAAATCTATTAAGGACTTTAGGATCTACATCCTATACTCCCATGTGATAGCCTATGTCCCTAGCCCAATTGTTAAAGACATGCTTACTCAAGAGAACTTAGAGGGTAGAAGAGGAAAATGGATTGCAAACATTCTAGAATTTGATATTGAAATAAAACCTACAAAACTGATAAAAGGGTGGGGTTTGGCCAAATTAATGTCTGAAACAAATTTCCAAGCCTTGGACATCAATCAACTGGATAGTGAACCGGAGCTGGCGACCCCAAAGATCAATGTAGCCTTTGAACAATCTCCCTGGTATTCTGATATCTGTTATGTGTTACAAAACCTGTGTGCTCCCCAGGGCTGTCCAGAACTAAGTGTAGGTTCCTAAAAATGAAAGCTTTAAAATTTTGTGTTATGGATGGTAATATGCTTTGGAAAAACCATGAGGGTATCCTATTAAACTTCTTAACTAAAAATGAGGCTAAAAAAATCATGGAAGAATTTCATGCAGGTGATTGTGGTGGAAATTTGTATTGGAAGTCCACTGTGGATAAGATACTGAGAGCTGGATACTACTGGCCTACTGTTTTCTCTGATGTCAAGAAATTTACCACTTCATGTTATAAATGTCAAGTGTTTGAAGGAAAGAGACAGTTACTACCACTACCTTTAAGGCTTATTGCAACAGAGAGACCATTTCAGCAATGGGGCTTGGATTTCATTGGAGAAATTAATCCCTCATCTTCAGGCCAACATAGATGGATTCTAACAACTACAGACTACTTCAAAAAATGGATTGAGGCAATCCCATGTAGAAAAGCAAATGACTCCACTATCATTCAGTTTCTTGAGACCAATATCCTTGCTAGATTTGGATGCCCTGATAAGATAATAACAGACAATGCTGCTGCTTTCAGATCTAAGAAGATGGTCAGCTTCTGCCACAAATTCCACATTATTTTGGGCCATTCTACTGCATATTATCCCCAAGGAAATGGCCTTGCTGAATCTTCAAATAAAAGCCTTGTAAACATGATAAAGAAGGTGTTGGAGGAAAAAAAAAGAATTGGCATAAGAAACTTGTCAATGCCTTATGGGCAGACAGATTAACAACCAAAAGATCAATTGGGGTCAGCCCATATGAGTTGGTCTATGGACTAGAAGCCAAATTTCCTTCATCACTAGGGATCCCTGTAATGAAGCTACTACAAGAAAGTCAAGCTGAGCCAAATGATATGCAAAGGAGGGTAAATCAAATTATATGTTTGCAGCAAACCAGAGACCAAGTTTATAACAAAGTTCAAATCCTACAAGAGAAGCTCAAGAAATCTTTTGACAGAAGGACCAAGGCTGAAGATTTCAACATGGGTGACAAAGTTCTCAAGTGGGATTCAAGAAGAGAAAATAAAGGAAAGCATGGAAAGTTTGACTCCTTTTGGAGGGGACCATTTCTCATCCAAGCAGTACAAGGAAATAACACCTACTTTCTCAAGAATCTTGATGAAACTGATTTGGATGAAGGTCCTGTCAATGGCAGGATGCTAAAACACTATTTCGAATACCTTCCATGAGTGCAGCATGGATGCCTTTGTACATAATTGTATAGTGCTTTCTTTAAAATATGTGAATAAATTAAATTTTAGGATCTTGTAGAAGCAGGAAAAGGTTGTACCTCAGCAAGTTATAAATATGACAGTCTGTAATTTTGAGGTTTCAAGGATGAAAAGCTCCAAGTTTTGAAACAATAGCCAAGGGGCCAAGGCATGCTGACCCGCTGTTCTTGGTCTTTCAAAAAGAAAAACCATCCCCATGTGGAGCCACTGTTGGATACCTATACAAATAGGTTTCATATTTCATGATGGGAAAATTTAAATGCCAAATATGCTCTGCTTTGCTGATACAAAGATCCCATATTTTCAGAAAAAAAGGCAAGGTGTGTACATGCCTTCATGTTTATTAAAATTTTGATGGATGGTCCAACAGTCTAATCTGGATCATGCCTGTTTCAATTTGCTGTTGTAAAGTAGAGAAAGAAGTCTGTCCAAACTGTTTAATCTTGGCAGATCAGTAGTTAGGCAGAGAAGCTAAGGTTCCCAACTGCTTAATCTGGGGCCTTGGAAGAAATAAGGGTAGCGCTAGATAGGGAATCAAAGGAAAAAGCCAATGAAAAAGAAAAGGCACATAAGGGTTTGCAAGTCCAAGTGCACCCTCCAAGAAGAAACAAAAAATGCTAGGAAAATAGTTGGGTAGGTAGATGGGGTTGCAGAAGTGGTGTTCCTTCCAAGCTGAATTTTGCTGATCAATACAAGGAAAACAACATAATGAAGCATGTCTAACTTCCCCTTTTTCCTGATTCATCACTCATTACTAACATCCCTGCACCAGTTGTGTTTATGAAAGAAATTCAAGGTTTTATGTTGGTTCTTGATTCCTAAGAGCCACATTTCTTGTGCAAAGTTCTTTTCATTTTGATCTACTCCCTAAACTAAGTTGTTTTCAAAGAAAACTTAGTAATATCACTCCTCATTCACCTTCTCCCTCCATATTAACCTCTAACTTTTATTATCTAACTCACTGTGTCACCTTTTCCCTACTATTATAAACACCATGGTGTATAAACCCTAAGAATTCTATAAATATCCCCTCCTTGGCATTATAGCCATATGATTCACTTCCAGGGAATCAAATTGACATATGGTCAGTTTGAGAACCAAGCCTAACCTCTTTTCCACCTTCAGAAACTCATCTACTTAGCCAACCCCTCATTTTGCCTAAGAAAGCTTGAAAAAACCCTTTCTCACCCTTAGACCCACTCAAAATGCAAAATATATGGAAAAACCCACTTTGTCCCCCTTATCCTATGGTCGGGACCCATTCGCGCTTTTATATGAAATTGCATAAAAAACCCACTTAGCCTAAGTTCTTAAAGCCAAGTGCTAAATTTGCAAAAATAAGTTGAAGAACCTTAGTTTTCCGCCTTATCCTAAAGTTTTTCGTCCATGCATGATTTAATAAAGAAAACATTGGAAACGATGAAAAATCATTGACATTTCTAAGGGCCCCGCTAGGCGCAAATTCCAAGGAAAACAATATTTTATACTCGCCCGACATCGTATCATCTGCGCAGATCTTTGGCCCGTCGACCGTCTGATCAAGCCCTTTTTATCCGACGGTTGACGTGGATATCGGATCGGCCCCGACGTCCGAAAGATATCGTCCGATATCTATCAGACGCTGACGTCAGGCCGGGTCCACGCGTCACCCCCAAATCGCATCGGAGCCCCGTCTGACAAATTCCTTTCCGTAGCAAAAGTGGTGCGATGCGATACAGCCATGGTTTCCAGTTTTCCTCCAATCCGCCTGCCTGCGTCAGCGCCGCGTCACTGCCTACGTCAGCGCCGCGTCCGCAACCTCCGTCCGCCATTGCTCCACCTGTCTGCCACCTCACCACCCCCGTGGACCACTCAAAGGCTACCATGTCACCTGATGATGTCATGCTGACGTCACCCGACCCTGACCCACCTGATGACGTCATGCTGACGTCATCCAAAAAAGGCACGAATGTCCCAAAAAAGCCATATTTTGTCAATTTTCGTGTTCTTTTTGCACTTTTTGCAAAAACTATTGTTGCGCCCTCTGCATGCATTTTACGACCAATTGCACCAACCTACTCAGATCGACCTAGAGACCTTCGGCATGCCTACCCACCTGCATTTATGACCTGGCCCATCGATTTACCAGGTATTTATCCCTGCAAGTTTTCTCTAAAGCCTGGTTTTTGTCTGCAATAACTGAGAACTCATTTTAGGAACCAAAAACGTATAATTCACCGGTGAATTCTCTGCACCCAGCTCCCACTTGAAAATTTGACGGTCGAAATTCATCAGCCGAGCCTATTTTAACACAACCTTCATTGAAAACTTGCATTTTCATTCGCGCAGTCGTAAACAGAAACCCGGAACCTATACTTAATTATTGAGGAAGGTCTGTTAAAGACAAGGATTTGCCTTCTCAAGTGACTGAAATAGTATTTCAATTACTACAAACTTACCCTGTTATCCTTCATTTCTTAATTCACCTCTTCACTCAGGCAGTGCTCTTTCCCAGTCTAATTAACAATAGTCTATATACAAAACAGAGTCTAAGTAACCATGGAGACTCCAGTTGCACCTGTGGCCCTCAATGTTGCTCCCTTAAATGCCCCTCAGAGAGAATTGCAGTGGCAGGATTTGGCAGACTTAGATTACCAAATCTCAGAGGACTCTTTGACACACGGCAAGTTCCACCTTCACCTGCTAAATGAGCTGAAGGCCAAACATGAAGATAGGACAGATATATTGGGCATTTGGGATTCCTTCCTCCCAATTTCAGGCTCCCTCAGGTCAACCAATTCCCTGACCTGATCCATATGTGTGATGTATGCTATGATCCTACTCAAAGAGCTGTGCTTGACCCTTCAGGCTCAGTTGTATTCTACATGACCCCTGAGGCCATTAGAGAGATGCTACAGTTTAAAACTCAGAAGAAATTGGTTCCCTTGTCTTTGTTGGATCTGATAAACCAAGGAGCCAAGATGATGACTGATGCTCAGATCACAAAGTTAAACCAATTATTTATAAACTCTGACACTGCACAATACCCTCCTATCTTTGCTGGTTACCTCAACCAATTGGGTGTAGACCTTGCAGATAGAAAGCTGGAAGGCCTTGGCTTGAAGACCAGTTTCCTCTGGAAGCCCTACGACCCCAATCACTCCATATCATTAAGAAGGGTCAAATATAGGCTATCTAGCTATGACCATGTAAGGATTCCTCACATTGAACAATATGCCAATCAACCAAAATGGAAGAGAGGCACACTAGAGGAACCCCTCACACAAGAAGAGTTGAATGAGAGAGCAAGAAGAAGGCTTCTTAAATTGGCTGACTTGGAACTTCCTGCACAGGTATACTCTCTGCCAAAGCCTCAAGCAGGAGCAGCTGCCTCATCCTCTACAACACATCAGGAGGCAGTCCAAACTACAAGCCAAGCTCACAGCAAAGGCAAGGAGAAAGAGATGGAACAGGAACAGGTACAGCAGGCATAGGTTCAACAACCTCAACAGGTACCAAAGCCACAAAAGGAGCAGCTAGGGCAGGGAGAACAGACAGCAGAGGCCCCAATGGCCATAGAGCAGTAGCCAACACAAATGGTACCTCCCAGGCAAGACTCAAGGATTGATTCTTCTGTCCTCCAAACCCCACAAAGAGAGGACGTAAACATGAAAAGGGACAGAGAGACTCCCCTTACTGCATCACCAACTCAAGGGGAGAAGAGGCAAAGGCTAAACCCTTTCTCTGAAGAAAGAAATGCCAATAGGACAGACTTCAGGTACAGGCCTGCCCAGCATGGAGGCCTCAACCAGCTCCTTCCAACAAGAACAAGAAAGGGCAACAGGAGGAGAAGTTAGCTCCTCAGGCCAACAGAGGGAAGGTGAGAAAAGAATAAAGCAGCAATTTAAGGACATCAAAAAGAGAAATGAACCCTTAAGGCTGCAATTATATAATCATCTATTAAAAATGGCTCCCACAAACCAGCAAAGACTCATGTCTGCATATGATGCACATGAGGGAAAAATGATAATGATCCATTTCAGACCAGCAGTGCAGCAACCACAGTCAGCTGCCGATTATATCAGGACCAACCTTGAGGTCCTGTCCAAAGACATCCACCCAATGGATCAAATTGAATTGCATAAACAAACGGGTGAGATGGTGTATGCCACCTTGGTAGATAAAACCTTGGTGAACTATAGGCTGCAAAATAGCCTAAATAACACCACTTCACAACTTGAGCTAGAAAGGGCTTCCTCTCAAGCTAAAGACAACAGGATCAAATCTCTAGAGGAAATCATAATAGAGCTTGGACATGATCCTAAAGATGTCAAGGCAGTGCAAGAGATTCTGAAGCTAAGGGATGGTGATATGGTAGCACTGAGAAAAATGATAAAGATCCCAGCAACTCTTCATCTTCAAACAGAAGAGATTGCCCAGCTTAGAAAAGACAAGGATGCAGCTGCTATGCTGGTTACATTATATAAAGAGCTCATCCACACTCAAGAGAGGCTGCAGGAAATAGAGGCCACCCTTCAGACAACATTGCAGCAAAAGGAGGCAGGGCAAACTTCACAAGCTCTTCCAGAAACAATTAATCTAGAGGAAGCTCCTCAAGCCACTGGTCCTCCCAGTCAGCCGACACAAGAAGCAGCACCGTCCACCTCAGCACCAACAACAGAGCAGGCTGAAAGCCTTGACATGCAGAAGCTGAAAACTGAGATTCAAGCCTTGGAAGCTCAAATGTCAGAGTTAAATCAGGCCAAAGACACTCTGGCTAAAATCAATGAGAAATATGAAAAGTCCAAGCAGAATGTGGCTGAAACAGAAAGAGAGGTCAAGGCTCTCAAAAAGAGAATAACTGAGCTAGAAAAAGAGCTCACACTGGACAAGGTGACATCTGAACTCAAGAGGATCCTATGGGCCAATATTGGCTAGTCCATCACAGACCAGTGGGAGTACATTGAGGCCATCCATGAGCAAATAACTCTCATTGGAAAAGCACACAGAGAGATCCAACGGGCAAGGGAATCTCTAGGCAACATGCCTGAGATTGCCACCAAAATGATAAATGTGCTGAACTATAGGACAAGCTCCCAGCTGATCAAAATGGGAACTGGCAACAGGAATGAGACCATCTCAATGATCAAAAGGGTCCTAACATTAAGAAACCTGGTTCATACCCTGCAAAGAAGAACCCAGGATATGCAAGCAGATATCAACAAATTCCAGGACAGGTTCATGGCATTGCAAAACAGGGGTCTTCCTAGCTTGCTGGAGCCATCAGGAAGGCTGCTCTCACATGAAAAATATGCCAACATAGTGAACACTTTTGCTGGAAATCAAATTGTAGAGACAGCTAGTACATCAGCAGAAACATGACCAACAACAGGACAAACCCTCTTCAACAGGGTGGAGAGTTTATTTTTTATTATGAATGAAATTACACACTTGTTTGATGAGCCTCCCCATTTTTACAAGTATACAGAGGTAGATGAGACCATGGGGTCAATTTTGAGGCATCAATTGCCTACACAGGATGTGTGGAATAATTTGATACAATTACTGTTAAATCAAAGTCAGTAATTATGTTGTTACTTTTTGAAAATATTTAAGTTTTCATACACAGCAAGATAAAGACACATCAGCAGGTATGCAAAAAAAGGCTGAGCCAACTCAGCACAAATATTCGGCCACCAATGCAGCACTGGCAGTCACATGTGACAGGGCCGAAAAGCTACAGGAGGACAGAGATGCACAGACACGTCATTCAGCAGTTATAACAAAGCGCTCAACCGACTCAGTGAGCTCCAAAGGTCAAAATTTTCTGACATGAGTAAAGAGCCTTTATGTTGCATTAAAGATTGTAATAACTTTTTATCTGCAATTTCTTTACGAGTTAATGAAGATATTTTACCTCTCAGATGACTCAATGCCTGAGATATTTTTGTATGAAACACTTCTATATATTCCCCCTCGCATATGTTAGCAGGGGTTGGACGTTGGATGTAAGAGATTGTTCATATCTATTCTGCTTTTCTTTCATTGTAACTCTCAGAGAAGTAATACAAATGATGATGGAGTTTCCAAAGCTCTGTGTTGCTTGATGTTGTCTGGTGTTTAGCTGAAAGTGGCAGGATTCCTGCGTATTTCATGGCACAATAAGTTTCTCTTGTAACTCTTTGTTATGTGTTTGTTATCTTTCATATCTCTTTCATGTTTCCTTTGTTTAAACAGTTAATAACAAGGAAAAAGAATAGTTCAAGGATTTAATCACAGATTACCCTGAACTCAATCTAAGCTATTTTGAATGTCTTTTCTTCAGTTATAGTAATGAAAGCGTAATTCTTAATTGCTACCCTTTCACACTATATCATCACAGTGATTATTGTTTCAAGAATTCAAGTTTGCTCCTGAGGAATACATCCCTTTCTCACACCCCAGCTTAGTGGAAAATCCTTAATTTCTTTTCACTGGTTGTTTGCACTCTATCATCACAATTTATAGTTTGTTTCATGAAGTATCTAAATGGCCCTGTAACTCCAGATGCATCAAACTCAGGATTTCAAGAAACCAACAGCCACAGACTCCATTGCCCAATGGACTAATTTTACCTGCAGAACTACAATTTCAAAGCTTTTAGAAAAACATCCTCCCAACCAAACATAAACCAAAAACCTTCACTTCATAACTAGCCTAAAATCTCCATAGAACAGAGACAAACCTTAAAGAGAGAGCACTCTCTGATTACAGCTGGGCTAGAAGCTGTAGTCCAAAGATTGGTTAGTGGTTACCCCGGCCGTATTCCCTTGGGAGTCATAGGGAACAACCTGGGTGTTAACATACACTTCAACACAATCATGAATTAAATCAGCAAAAATAGCTAGTACAACTCTCTGAAATGTAGCTGGAGCATTGCAAAGTCCAAACGGAAAAACATTGAAAGCATAAGTTCCCCAAGGACAGGTGAAGTTGGTTTTGTCCTGGTCTTCTGGAGCTATCCTTATCTGGTTGTAGCCACTGAAACCATCAATAAAAGAGAATGATGATTTTCTAGCGAGGGTGTCTAAGACTTGGTCGATAAATGGTAGTGGAAAATATTCTTTAAGCGTGGCTTTGTTCAGTTGTCGGTAATCAACACAAATGCGCCACTTACCATTTTTCTTGGGCACTACAACCAATGGGGATACCCACTGACTGTCAGAAATAGGATGTATGAAATTGACTCTCAATAATTTTTGCAACTCTTCTTTGACAATATCTTGAAGCATGGGGTTCATTCTTGTTTGTGGTTGCCTCATTGGTTTGATAGTGTTTTCTGTGTAAATGTGGTGAGTGCATGTATCTGGATGAATGCCATGTATGTCGGTATAATCCCAAGCAAAGGCATTTTGGTATTTCCTCAAGAGTTGGATTAATGTTTCTTGTTGAGATGAGTCTAAATGATTTCCTATGTTCAAAGTTTTCCCTGGACTGATCTCTATAACCTGACTCTGAGTGTTGGTGATGGATTGAACTGGAAAGATGTCATGAAAGGTGGTTTGCAAAGATTGGATGGTGCATGTTTCCTAAAAATTTTGAGCTAAAAGTACATCTGCAACGTGATATTGGTCATGTCTCAAATTTTCAGAAATATCTGGTTGAGCAAGAAATAGTTCTACCAAATCATCATTGTCATGTTCTTGGAAATCATAGATTTGGTCAATGCTAAAAAGTGGTTGTACTTCGTTTTTGTCATTAAATTTGTCATCATGCCACAAATTATGTGTTACTGCTGGTGATTGTGCCGATGGGTAGAGGGTGAGTTGTTTTCTTTCAGTCCCTCTCGAAATGATCGTGTTGCCGTATCGACATCCTATAAATGCATCAACAGTCGCTAACCATGGCCTACCAAGAATGATAGGGTGTCCTCCTAAATTGGATTTGGGTTGGAGGACTAAAAAGTCCACCGGATACTCCCAAGAGTCCAGTGAGACAATTATGTCTTCCAAAATCCCTTCAGGAATCAACTTTAGACCTATCAAGCTAGTTCAGAACATTGTTGTATGTTGCAGATTGGTAAGCTGAAGTGTTCTCATGGTCTCTAGAGTCATGACATTAATTGTGGCTCCAAGATCTATCAAAGTGTTTGGAATTTGTATGTTGTTAATGATGGTGGTTACTTTGGGAATTCCAGGATCAACATACTTCTCTATGGAAATGGTATTGGTCATAAGTCCTGCTAAATGTCCTATGACATGAATAGTTTCAGGATCAATCCTTTTTCTAGCAGGCTTCTTAAGGCACATGTCTTTGATGGCTTTAGTGTAGATAGGAATGTCGTTTATAGCTTGTAGTAACAGGATTTTTATGTAGACATTTTTAAGCTCATCTAAGACATCAAACTATGGTATAGAAAATGAAGGTTTGATTTGGACAAATCGGTCTGGAAAAGGTGGATTCAATTGTTGCATTTGCTTATCAATGATGTCATCGTTTGATTTCTTTTGATTTGTTATCTCTTTTTCATTTTCTATGTTTTCTTCTCGCCTATCTGTTATTGGAGAATCTTTCTGAAGTACCTTGCCAGACCTTAAGTTGATGTTCTGCAAAGGTAGTGTGGAATATGAAGTTCCCTCTTCTATATTGTAGGATGGCCTCTCTGCTCTATTATTCGGATTTGGGACATTTTGAGCAGGAATTTATGTGGGTCTGGAAGGTTGTGAGTTAGATGGAAATTGGAGTTGTGGTGGATTTATTGGTGGAGGAGCATGCAGTGCTTGTTGAGTAGGTTGAGGTGGATAAACAGCTTGCTGAGGATACTGCTGATATGGTTGAGGATGTGGATATTGTTGGTAAGGTTCTGGATATGGTTGGTATGATTGAGGATATGTAGGATAAGGTTGAGAGTACTGTTGAGATGGTCTCCATTGTTGCTGTGGGTTGTTTTGGTGCTGCCATGGCATGGGTACATTCCATGAATTCTATGCATACATTTGATCATTCACAGGAAATTGCAAGTTTTGATTTGGGAACATACCTTGAGGTGATGGCCTTGGATGCCATGGTATTTTTTCACCCATGTAATACATATTTTCCATCTCTGCATTGGCTGCCATGTTATAGTTCTGCAAAACCTTAACTTTAGGACAGTTAAATATATCATGATGTTTAGTACAGAAAGCACAAACTTGAATGATGTATAATGGACAGTCCTTTAATGCATGTTTCTTCCGGCACTTGGGCATAAAATAGCCATTACCTGATCTTCAGCTTTTTGTTTCTTTTTGGCTTTTAAAGTGTCAATTTGGTTCCCTATTGTGCTTAATAAATCTGTCTTAAATTCTTCTAACAGGTTGCCTATCTCAGCCCTTGTGACACTTGTTGAATTGGACTTAGTGGCCTTGGATGACAAGGTTCTTTTTCCCATTTTAGCTTTACTCCTTGAATACTTTTCGCATAGATCAGCAATTTTCTTCAAAGGGTAAGATAGAAATGTACTTACCCATTAAGTTGAGGTCATCCATGTATTCTCTCGGATACCTTTCAAGAATATTGTGCGGGTCAGTTCAAGAGGCATAGTTCAGTGTTTAGATTTTTGTAAGTTGTAGATAAACCGTTCCAAGTATTCCTCTAAGGTTTCATCCTCTTGTTGGCTCATTCTAAAGATTTCATCTTTAGAGTCTTTGGATCTACAGTAGGGTTGATATTTCCTTAGAAATATTTTTCTCATACCATCCCAATCTATGATAGTATGCTCACCAAGCCCCATGAACCATCTCAAGGCTGATGCCTTTAGTGTGGCTGGAAAAATTCTGAGCCTATGGGCATCATCAATATAGCCATATGTCTGACATACAATGTCAAATTCGAACAAGAATGAGTCCGGATCTTCTGAAGCCATACCATAGAAA
>APFE031499915.1:0-13812 GCA_000404065.3 Pinus taeda
CCCAACCGACCTAACAATAATAATATAAAGCCACAAAAATAACAATAGAGAGATTCTATGGGGCACAGTAATAAAAACATGGGGACAATAGGGGCACAACAATATTAATAAGGGATACAATTACAATAGTAATGGGATAATCACTAGTGTTATAAGGACCTAACATCCACTAGGGATCGATTTCAACTGTGATATTGCCTTTTGCAACAAGCGTATAGGATTTTAATGCTCTCATTGTAGAGGTGGAAACATCCGAAGTCCCAATAGGCTCAAAATATATCACCAACACTACATCAATTCTATGGAGTATAGCATAAAAGGGCTTACCGAAACTCTTGGAATGGACCAAAACAAAATTCAGAAGATTGAGTTCTTCAAACTTGGCAACCTTCTGCAATGCCATGGTGCTTGAAGGAGTGAACAAGGTCCTTGCATCACTACTAATACAAAGAATTTGTTGGTCCTCCATGCTGGGAACTGCATGAGTTTACACTTGAAACATATCTGGGGGATTTTCACTATAATCAATCACTTCAAAAGTCTTTTCATTCACTGCAACCATGTGTCCAAATGGATGAAGCAGCTTTCTCCTTTGTATTTGTTGTAGATATGCACTAACTGCAATTGATGGAACAATATCTAAATCCTTGTTATCTGTTTTGGATTCACAACTTTCAACACCTTGAATTTTAGGCCAGGCATCCCAGCTTTAAGAAATTTAAGAACTTGTCTCAATCCCTCATCTCCAATATCTGCATCATCATTTTTCTCTATGTCAGTGTCTGAGTCTTTAGTAGATTTAAGTGATAATGAAAAGGAAGTGCCTGCATATTATCCATTCCGCTTTAAGTAGACCACCTACTCCTTGTATTTCTGATTTTTGTTAAGAGAATTTCAAACATAGGAATGCCTGGAGTTCCTACAACCTTAAACACCAACAAAATTTTCCCATATATGTGATAACATGACTAGACACGTGAGAGAGAAGGCGCCAAGGGCTAGCCTCAGTCCAAGACTTGTAGAGTAAGAAAGCATGGCTTTGGGTTCATAATGTTGGCCTTGTTTGCCTCCTAGAGAATATATCTCAAATATGGCAGGCATGCTAAGCCTAAAGTGGAATCGACCCTTGATCCTTCCAAATGCGCCCTTCATTCTCCTTCTTTCTCATGGACAAACCTTTCAAATGGAGGGAAATAAACCATTTTGATATTTGGAAAAAACTTTCAAATGGAGGGAAATACACCAATTTAATATTTGAAAGAAACAAATCCAAGAAACCTTAATGAAAATTAAATGAAATGCTCTTTTGTTTATCCAAGGAATTAAATAAAAGGTTGAGTCTACCAAAAGATAATTTTGTTAGACATTTGAAAAACACACATATAAATATTAATTTTTCTAAAGAAATAAATATTAATTTTTCTTTATACTTATTAGATAAACATATGTTCATGAATTTTTTTTCTAGAATAAAGATTTAACGGCAAACAAAACCTTAGCACTGCACAAGCTCAATGTCCAACAAGTCTCTAGACTTCCTAGGCCAAATATAAAGAGACAAGCCAGATCTAAGGAGAAAGATATATAAACTAAAAAGGATACCCACTTTAATTCTCAGCAAAGCTTCAATGAATCTTCCATAACTTCAGTTCTCCTTGCCATTTTTCATGGATATCGTGGTTGTTGTTGCTCAAGACTTTCTACTAGAGGGGAAGGTAAAGCATCAAGGTAACATGCGTGTTAATATGCCCAGGAATTGTTAGAGGGTGTTTAATATGAAATTATGTCTCTTATTCATTGATTACGCATACAAATGATTATTTTTACATATTTATTTAAAATTGGATCATTTTATAATTTATTTAATAAATAAAAGGTTGAGTCTTTTCTTTTGTTTAATGCGAGGTATTTTTTATTATAAATAATTATTAATTTATGAGAAAAATTAGGTTTTTGTGTCACTAAATATCAATTGAGGGGGTTCTTGTTGATTTAGAAAAAGTGAATTATGGTGATATCAAAACATTTTTTGTGTGGTTAAAAAGTGAAGAAAGCACTAATGTCATGGTAATGATTAATCATTATTTCCAATTAAATGTTTGGTTTAATAAGGATAATTCAATGGTGAGAGAGATTTGGTAGTGGTGGCGCATAATAAAATATCCAATGGTGAGAGAGCATTGGAAACCATATATAAGGACAATAGACTATTGAATAAAAGTAATATTAAAAAACATAAAACAACATGAAAGAAATTTCTTGAGTATCAGCAGATGAAGAAGATAATTGAGCTTGGGCTAGTTGGTACTGAAGTTCTTTTGCTTCAATTTCAAAGAGACCAACTACTAGAAATTTTTCTCCATCAGATGTGTATTGGGAAGTTTCTTCCCATTTTTGAGTAGGTTCATATGCATTGGTGAAAATTTCCATGATCTTCTGCTGATATTTGGATTTTTGATTTTGTGGGAGATTTGTAACCTGATGACCTTTCTTCTTACATATATAATAGTCAAAATTCTTTGAAGGAATCTTTCTTCATTTAAATAATGATTTTGGCCTGGTTGAGATGATGTTTAATAGAGGGAGTCAACATGGGAAAGGTAATAATTTGGCTCTCACATGTTTTAGAAAATTGATATCTCTTGATACCTCTTTGTCCATAAACATTAGGGGTGGAAAAATAGCATAGCTTCTAGAGCTAAGATTTTTCTAACTTAGTTATATCTTGAACCACAAATTGGTGTTGACCTCATGGATATGATAGAAATTTGGTGACATGTAGGGTAGTATTGTCATAAAATAAGAAGGGTAGACATCAAAATAAGCTTTGTGTGGTCAGAAAATATAGTTAGTAATGTCATAAGATTAATGATAATTTCCAATGAAATGTTTGTTTTAGTAAGGATAACTAATCTATGGAGATTTTCCATGATGTTCACTAGAGGGAGTCAACATGGGAAAGGTGATAATTTGGCTCACTCATGATTTAGAAATTGATTTCTTTGTCTATAAACATTAGAGGCAGAAAAAATCATGGGCTTTAGAGCTAAGTTTGTTCCAAATTAGCTATATCTTGAATCACAATGTAATGTCCCTTAATAATAATAAAAATAAATAATATAATTATAATATTAAATATTAGGGAAATAAAATGATAAGCGATAAATATATAATATTAGTAAATAAATAATATAAATTGAAGAAATATAATATTATTATAATAAAATACATAATAGAGTTCTAAATAAATATAAATATAAATAAACTATAAAAAAATAGTAAAACTAAGTAAAGTTAACAAAAAGTCAAATAAAATAAGAAATAGTTAAATTAAGAGAACTATAAAAATAGTAAAAATATGTAAAGTTATCAAAAAGTAAAAAGGAATAAAATAAGAAAGAATTAAGTTAAACTTAAAATAAAGAAATAAACGTTGCATGTTGACACATGGAATGTGTGCATGCGGTTCCCCTTCCAATGTTTGTGCTATTTAATAGACGGTGAGGAAGATGAGAGATCATTCCATGATTCTATCATCCATTCTCTTGGGAGAAAAGTATTGTAAAACAAAGGATTCCCCGGCAATAGTATGTTGATTAAGGGCTCAGGGGTGGCCAATTGTAGAAAGATTACATGCAACTGAGCCTACGGTTGGGTGGAGAGTCATCCCCAAAACTTTATTGCGGTTAGCAAGATTCAAATAGTGTTCAACTTCGAAATCAAAAGTAAGAAATATCATCGCCACAGGTAAGTTATCTTTGCTCATATTTCTGAAATTCGATGTTAAATAGTTGATAAATTGCGTGTTGATTATAAATTGCATAATTAATCTAATTATTTGCATGTTTTAATTTCGGGGATGTTACACACAAATTGTTGTTGACCTCATGGATATGATAGAATTTTGTCGCTTGTAGGGTAGTCTCTTCATGAAATAATGTTGTCACTTATTATCTAGTCATATATTTTAATCCTAGACTAAATTAGTCATTTAAGTTAGTCACTTTTAGTTTAGTCACTTATTAGCTAATCATATATTTTATCCCTAGACTAAATTAGTCATTTTTAGGTTGGTCACTTAAAATTTCTCAAATTTAGTAGTAATTTACTTGAAATAATTGCGGTGACTAACTTTTTGAGTCACCTAGTCATTAATTTCATCATTTTCTACTAATGAATGCAAGAAATCAACATTTGTACACTGAAATCAATGCAACTTGGGCAAGCATTTTTCTTCCCTTTCTCTCCCCCCTCCATATATATCGATACCTCCCTCCATCTCTCTTTCTTCGTCTCTTTATCTCACCCCCCCAGACACACATATCCTCTCTCTTCATATCTATCTATGTCTCCCTCCCTTCCTCTATCTCTCTCTTCTTACCTCTCTATCCCTTCCATCTATATCTCTATCTCCCTATGTCTCTCCTTCTTCATATCTCTATATCACTCCACAAATATGCATATTGTTTCTCCATATATATCTATATCCCCCTCCCTCTCCCTCTCTAGCTTTCTCTCTCTTTCCCTTCTCTCCCTTGGCCTCCCCTTCTATCTCTCTTCCCTCCTACTCTCCTTTCCCCCTCTCTCTCCATCTCCCTTGCCACTCCCTCTCTCTCTCTCCACATTTCTCTCTCTATATGTCTTTCTTCTTACCTCCCTCTCTCTACCCCTCCAACTCCATCTCTCTCTCTCCCTCCCTATCAATCCCTCTCTCTCTTCCTTTCTCTCCCACCTCCCTTTGTCACTCCCACTCATCACTCGTTCTCTCTCTCTCTGTCTCTCTCGATCGACCTTCATCTTGCAACTCTGTTGACTATCTCCCTCCCTCTCTAATTATGTTGTCCCCTTCTCTCCATCTCTCCTTCTTTGTCTTTCTATCTCATCCTCAAACATACACACTCTCTCTCCATGTTTCTCTCTCTCTACATGTCTTGAATTTCTTTCTTCCCTGTCTTTTCCTCCAAATCCATCTCTCAAGCTACCTCTCTCTCTTGGAGACTGTTTCCTCCTCTCCCTCTCTCCATGTTTGTGCCCTCTCTCTCTCTCTCTTACCCTTCTCTCCCACTGTCTCTCCTCTATATTTCAAAAGGTTTAAAATAATTTGAAAATTAAAATATTATGTTTAAATTAATTAAATTAATTAATTTATTTCTTATTTTTTTAAATGTCGTACAACAATTTAAATATTTTTATATAATACATATTTAAAATGCAATATTTCAAATGTGTCTTGTATATTCACCTGGAGGGAAAATGATAATTTTCCATGGAAATATTATCTAGCTTTTTCCAAAATATTAATGTTCTAGCTACCTCTGTCAAAGATACCTAGAGCACTTCATGTCTTCCAATTGAAATTGTTTAGGTTTTATTTCTTTAAAGGAAACTTAAGGTTATGATTACTTTAGGACTTTGAAAATATTATATATTTTATTATGTTAGATTTATAAAAAAATTTGGTTAAATAAAATTAACATATTGAGTTAGCTTGTATGACTTTTTTTGTGTTAATGACTCTTTTGTTGATGCCTATGACGTATATCAATCACATTTATTAAAATGTGGTTGTGCTAGTATAATTTATAATATAGCAATTTATATTTATAATAATATAAAAATAATAAATTTAAATTAAACATTATAAATATAATTAATATTAATTTTTTAATTTAATAATAAAAAATTAATTCTAGGTCTCTAGGGCTGCGGTCAATTTTAATTTCTATTGACATTTTTTACATTTTTCTTTCTGCAATTGCGGCTTGAGGTCTCTGCGGCTGCAGGTCTCTACGGCTAGAGAGAAGATATCTGTAAACATTTATTTACACCTCCGTAAAAGACGATTATTTACTCTCCATAGCTCGGTAAATAGCTCGGTACTCTGCGGCTCTAGGTCTTTCTAGGACTGCGGAGAAGATATATGTAAACATTTATTTACACCTCTGTAAAAGCTGAGTAGAGATTATTTACTCTCCATACGTCTTTCTGCAGCTCCAGGGCTTTCTACGGCTGTGGCTCCAGGGCTCTGAGCAGATCTGCAGCTCTAGGTATCTTTTCATAGATTGTGATCTGCGGCACTCTCCATAGGGTTTCTTGCAGATTAAAAGGCTTACTGAGACTCTGCTGGTGGGTTCTAGATCTAATTTTCTATGGCTAGATCTAGATCTAGATATAATCTTCTGCCTTATTTCTTTGCGGGTGGGTTTTAGATCTAATATTTTGCAGCTAGATCTAGATCTAATCTTTTTTTTTTTGTGCGGCTAGATCTCGGCTTTGTACTCACAAATATGGCTCCCAGCTTTGCGAAAATAGCTGTTGGCTCAGTTCCGTCCACTTCTAGATGGCAAGCTCCTACCCATATCGTCAGTGAAGCTCCAACTCCCACTGTCCAGGTGGTCGAGGCCTCACTCGATGAGGCTTTGAAGTTTTCCGAAAGTGCCCTAATCTGACGGTTCAATGGTTTTGGCCGCGGCTGACAGCTCTCCACAATTGGATCTCGAAGGTATGGAAGCCTGTCATTTCTGATGAAATTAATATCTACCCTTGTGTTAGGGGTTTTTTATAGTAGATTTTGAAAATCCTAAAAGCAGACAATGTATTCTAAATTTCGGCCCTTGGTTTTGGGAAAACTCAGGTCTATTCATGAAGCCATGGAACCCATCATTCGATCCCTCAACAACAGTCATAACCTCAGCACCAGTTTGAGTGAGATTGCCAAGCCTACCCTTGCATCTCTGGAATCTCTCCTCGCTAAAATCCATTGGAAATGGAATTGGAAAATTTTACTGCAGGTGCCCAGAAACAGAGGAATATGCTAGAACCACCTATGCACGCATTTGTGTGGAAATGGACTTCAGCATTGGATTCCCAGCTGAGATAAACCTAAAAAGTAAAGACTATGTGTGGAACCATAAACTCGATTATGAAAGTGTCCTCTTCAGATGTAGATCCTGCTTTGAGATGGGCCATCTAGCCAAAAATTGCCCAAAAGCCTTCCAGAAAAATTCTGCTAGAAAAAATTACCACAGATCTACTTAGTGGGAAGGAGCACAAAAAGAACACTACATTGTTAACAAAGAAGAATACTACAGAGAAAACTCTGAATCACAAGAAATCGGGCAAGAAAGAAACAACTCTCAAGACAAGCAAGGAGAAAGCCCCACTTAGCAACAAAAAAGTGAACTCGACAACCCCTCAAGCATCAACAGTTATGAGGATTCGAACACTGCACAAAATAAATCTTCATTTAACAGCAAAGCAGATCTCCTAGAACAAACTTCTTTTGCATCTATCTTCAAGAGGACGAACACAATAGATCCCGAAGCTAAGACACCAATGTCCCAAGAACCAGAAGAGATGAAGGAGATGCAAGATAAAGGAATTTGGAAGACCGTAGAGAAAAAAAGAAAGCTACAGCATCAATCTCGCCAAGAAAGACGAGGAGCCAAACAATTAAAAACTAAGAAAATTATAGGTCCGATAGACCAATTTGGTCTCAGTGGACGTTAACCACTATCATCATCATCATCATCATCATCAATAGTAGTAATTTTTTAATGTTAATATTAAATTTAATAAGGTTTCTACATGACATGATAACAAAAATTATAATAAAATTTGGAATTTTAAAATTTGGTATAAACTTAAATTTTAGACCATTCAATTTTTGTTTTATAAATGCTTGATCGAGCTATAAAGCTCGATCAAGCCATAATGCTTGATCAAGCCCATGTTAACCTTGTATATGGCTTGATCGAGGGTCTACGAAACCCTTCATCGAGCTATTTGAATTTGAAATTCAAACTCTCAATTGAGTGCTATAAGGACTCGATCGAGCCTATGAAGTCCTAAAATCCACAATTTCAGCATCCCTTATGCAAAAAATCCTGAAATACCATTTTGTACCCTAGTAGACTTCGGGAAAAAATTGTCCTTAGGTGGAGGAGTTGATCATGTTGGATTCATGATGAAATCCTCTATCCAATCGCATATGAATTTGACATTTTCGAACTCATGATATTTTTCATCTAATTTATTTTAAACATAATGCTTGAAATTTTTGTGAAAAGTTTTGAAGAGGTTGAATAAAAAAATCAATATCGCAAAATAATTTTTTTCAAAAAAGACCACTATCTTTGTTTATGAGTCCTCTTCAAAAGGGTACTCTTGGTTTTTCAATTTATTTAAATAGTTGAAAAAAAACTTATGTGAACACATGTTTGCAAAATGAAATTGAATTATCACTTCAACAATTTTGAAAAATAATACAAAAATTAATTATGCATAAAAAAACATTTTTTATTATGAAAAACCTATCTCTCCCCATGTAGATCATGCTCATATATATTATTTTTGTAAATTACACATTTTAGACTAATTTATGCCACATGAAAACACACATACCCCTTAAGATGTGTGAAAAATTGCAAGGACAAGCATTTCATTTAATGGAAAATTGACATATTATACAACACAATATTTAAAAAAAAATTATCATTAGGACAACAACATAATTATCCACAATTTATATTTTTACTTTGAATCAAAATTGACAATGCTTACATGAATTTTGAGGGCTTCAATTTAATAAAAGTAGAAAAACATGAAATTTGATCGCCATATTTGGCCCAAAAGTGTAACCCATCTTCATGCATTCACCCAATATTAAATTATCATTAGGAAAAAAACATAATTCTCCACAATTTGTCTTTTTACTCTTAATCAAAATTCATAGTGCATATATGAATTTTGAGGGCTTCAATTCAATAAAAATAGAAAACATGAAATTTCATCGCCACATTTGGCCCAAAAGTGTAACCCATCTTCATGCATTCAACCAATATTCTTAAAAATATTAAGTCAAGTCATATCTAATATTTTTGAAGAAACTGGAGCATATCCATTTCCCTTATTCCCTACAAAAAATTGTATGTATGTCTTTATCAATAAATTTTAATATTTACCACTATTTCCATTCCTCACTTCGATTTAATTTTAATAAACTGTGTTTTCATCATATTTTCATCTATATTTCAAGGAATAGTGCCAATATGTTTGAACCAGTGTTGCGAAAATCACGATTTTATCGAAAAATCGTGATTTTCTCATGATTTGATTGGCAAATTGCGATTTTTTTAGTTTGGCGATATTATCGCCCAATTTTTACGCTAAATTTTTTTCACAAAAAATCGTGATAACTTGAAAAAAACGCAATTTTTTTCGTAAAAGTAGCGATTTTTTGGGAAAAAATCTTTGGAAAAAAAATAGAAAAATTCGACAATGTTTTTGATGAGGAGGAAGAGCAACAAGAGGAGGAGGTGACACAACCTACCCAGACTACCCCTGTCACCAGTAGAGGACGTGGTCTACCTCCTGTAGCTCCTAGTTCTTCAGCTTCTAGAGTACAATAGAGTCCACTATCAACTCCACCGACATCTACATCTAGAGGGGCAGGGGAAATCAGTAGTATTAGACTTTAGTTATTTGGTTCATTTCATTGTATATGACATTATGACTCATGATATGAGATACATTATTATATTTTTTGTTGATATTTTGAGGCTGAGTTGGGACTTACGATTTAGGACATGATTCATTGTTATGTGTGATGTAGCACTAGAAATGATATTACACATCTTATATATTAGTTCTTTTATCATATTTATGTGTCAATGTATTTATTTTATGTTTTAGATCCTTTAGATATTAAAAAAATTGAAAAAATGAATATTTTTGTATGTTACAATTTTTTCCTGATTTTTTATTTATTTTATTTATTTTTATTTATTTTTATTTTATTTTTTCCAATTTTTACAATTTTTTTTCCGATTGTTTCCCCTCGTTGCTAATATCCTGACAATGATTACTACAACATTGGTTTGAAATACATCCATAATTTTAGTTCAGTAAACACCTCTATGTTTGTAAAATGAAAAAACTACAACACATTTTTTTGAGTCATATGATACATATATTAAGCTAATTTTTTATTGATAGAATGCATATGAGGCATTAATTGAGCACATATGAGTCATTGGTTAATAACAAAAGAGTTCATCATAACCTATTAAACTAATCTTAGCTAACTGTCCCTAGCAAAATCAATATTAATGGGATAGTAATCAACATGGACAAATATGCCACAACCAAAGGTAAAAATAAATTAATTAATTAAATCTAAAAGGGAGTTGGAAGCAATTGATTCTTTTGCTAGTGCATTGAAAAAATGATACCTCTTGATTATGGTAATGACTAATCAATTACTATTGCTGAATTAGTTGGGCATGGAAACTATTGATTAGATTTCCCTATTGACGGAATTAAGATAGTATAACAAATGCTAGTGAATCTCTATTGGATTCTAATGGTTGTGATTTTTCTCCTTGTGACAAGTGTTAAGATGAAAAAAAAACACATAAAGTTGTGTTTTGTGAGTTTTGGTTATTCATTCGTTCACTCATGCATTCATGTTCATTCTTCTTTCTCAATCATATGGTTGTCAAATTAGGGTAAGTGGGGTGCTATATTGTGGCTATATTGAGTTGAATTACATGGAAAATTGATGTGTAATAGCCATAGAAGCATCACTTGTATCCCATCATAAAGATTTTCTTGGCTAGAAAACATTGAAGATCTAGAAAAGGGAGTTAACTTAAGCGATTATAGATGCAGAGAATGGGGAACCCCTTTTAGTTGTGTAGGATAAGGGGGAAAGGGAGCTAGTGATTGAGATAGTTGAGTGAGTGAGAAAATTGAGTTGATAAAGTGTTTTTGTTATCCCTTATGGTGTCCCAATGTGGGGGTGGCCTATTGTTGAGAGACCTAGAATAACAATACTTAAAATTGAGAGAAACATCTTTAATTAGCAATGAGTTTGTAAAATTAATTAAAGATAAATATTTTATGTTTTACCACTTTTTCTATTTAAATTTAATTATTTAATATATCATTTTTACTTTTTCTATTTGACATACAAATTTTCTTGTCATTTTCTTTTTAAATTTCTTAAGCCTTTTTTAATCTAAGCTATGACACTCGAGAAACAACTATTTAATATACTATATATATATCCATAGCTTTCTATTAATATCAGAAGATTTACATCTGGTCCAAAATATACAAATTCAAAATTTACTTCATGCTTGTTAAATCCTCACTATGATTGGACTTGATCAAACTATGGAGAGTTGTGAGAATAGAGAAACTAAGGATCAAACTATGGAGAGTTGTGAGAATAGAGAAACTAAGAGTTGGCTTTTTGGAACTAGCCAATCTACTCTGAAAACCGGAGTTGAAATGTGCTATTCCAAGTATCTGAAAACTGAGACCATCCAAAGACAAAAAAAATGAAACATAAACAACAAAACTATGAATGAAAAAACCATGTGTAGCAAAAGGAAATAGAAAATATCCAAAACTAACAGATATTCCTTCCAAATCCAACATGTTGAATCATGTTTGGATTTCTTATTCCAAAATTATAACGAGAGATGAGGTTGTGTGATCCAAACTTAAACAGAAACGCAAAAAAATATAGATATAACCATAAATACAGAGTTACAATAGAAATAACACTTCATTTCAATAATATCAAAGAACTGAACTATGCTTACATACAAAATGGAAACAAACTAGCTCGGATGAGAAGAGATGTGGTGGATAGGTGTCTCTGAACTATGTTACAATGAGGCTCAAAGGTCTATTTATTATTGAGAAACAATGGAAAACCCTAAACATCCAAAAGTCTAAGCCTAGGAGATGAAGCGCCAAAACTGTGGGCTCCGTTTGGGTAATTTGGTACATCAACTTCCTAGGGTCATAACTTTGGCATTCGATCTCTGTTTGGCTATCATAATACCTCGTTTTGAAGATCTCTAAGAGGAGGTTGAATAAAAATCTAGCGAACCAGTTTAGGACTTTTCTAGTCTCTCTGTTTTCCCTAAAAACGTCTTTTAGTCTGTCAAAATGACTCTGGAAGTTTAGGACTCAAAAAATAGCCAAAAATAGTAAACTCTACAACAACTAAGGAAACTAAAAGTAAACAATGGTGTGGGTCCAAGTGGAATAGGCAGGTGGCCACCAATATCCACTTGGAACAGTCCTCCCCCATTAGGAAGCAATGGTCCTCACTGCATTGAGTGCCTCCATGAGATGGGGAAACTTCTGCTAAACTTGGTCCTTCGTGAGCCACTTGCCTTGGTGTAGGAGTTGGCCAGGTTTGACAACTCGATGTAGTTGGATCTTCTACAGGTGAGTGTTCTTGATTTGTGCATCAATGATTTGATCATTTGTGGCATGTTCCATGTAGTCTAGGTTTAAATTTGTTGGTGTTAGATGCTATGCAATGTCTGATGTGTCCAGTAATGGTGGAAAGTATGGTCGAAGGTAGTCCACATTGAACACTAGGTACAGGCCAAGGAATGTTGGAATGTTGAGCTCAAAAGAATTGTCCCCTACAACCTTAGTGATGGTGTAAGGTCCATAACAGAGGTATTGAAGCTTGCGGTGGGGCTAACGAGGCACTCTTTCTGCGAATGTAATCAAAATTTGTCACCCACCTGTAACTTGTGTGGCACCTAATGTTGATCATGATACTACTTGTACTTAGCATTAGATCTGTCCAATATGTCATAGACCTACTAACGGATGTGTTGAATGCGCTTAATGAAGTTGTTAGCCCTATCAACTTTGGACTAGACATGAGCCGAATCTGCTTGAGTAGCTGCAAATGGTATGGCCAAATCAATTGGACATAGTGGATGGAATCCCAACCCCACCTGAAAGGGGTTGTGGTCAGTTGAGCTATGGAGAGATCTATTGTAGCTATGCTCAACATAGGGGAGAATTTCATCCCATGTGCGTGTATGCTTTGAGTTGTAAATATATAGAATGTTTATGATCATCCTGTTGACGACCTTTGTTTGGCCATAATTTTGGGGGTGGAAAGTCATGGACTTAGTGAGCTTGGTATCCAACATCGACAAGAGACTTGACCAAAATGTACTTAGGAACCTACTATCTTGATCTAACATAATGGACTGTGGGATTCCAAAATGTACCCATACTCATTCAAAGAAGAGCTTAACAATGGCTTCTGCTATGATACTCTTCTTGCATGTCGTCATAATGGTCATCTTATAGAATCTGTCAACGACCATGAAAATTAAGTCATTTCCATTCTTAATAGAAGGAAGTCCTCAAATGTAATCCATGGAGATGGATTCCCAAGGTCACCTAGGAGTAGTTAGAGGAGTGTATAGGCCTTGCTTCTTGATGGTTGGTTTGGTAATGGCACAGGCAGTGTAAGATATGATTTACTTCCCAACATCTTGTCAAAGGTTCGACCAATAAAACTACTTCTGTAGCACTCCCACTATTTTCTCTACTATGAAATGTCCAATGACCTAATTGTAGTGCACCTCCCAAATCATCTTGGCATGCTTGCTTGAAGGAACACATAGGTGTCTTAGGTGGCATAACAGTGCATCCTGGAGGTGAAATTTTGGAACTTTCTTGCATTCCAGGAGAGTCTGGTATGTGTTGCTGAATTCTAGATCGCTCTTGTAAAGATGCATCCACCCCAAAGTCTTGTGCCCACAAGAGTGGGGCACGGTGGTCAACGTCGTGACTAAGGGTTAGCTGAGGTGGTACAAAACATTATTGGTGTTTCCCTTCTCGTACTTAATGCTCAAATGGAATTGTTGGATGTATATGGACCATTTCTTATGGTGATTTTTCTACAATGCCCCTTGTGTCTATTTGAACTACAGGGTGTTGGAAATAATACTGAGGGGGGGGGGGGGGGGGGGGGGG
>APFE031499916.1:0-27144 GCA_000404065.3 Pinus taeda
CTCCTCTAGGGGAGGAGGTTGGCGCTTTGGAAGGACCTTCCCAGATCATAGGTTGATCTCTTGGATCTCCATAGCATAGGTAGGGCATGTTGTCTCCCCAGTATATACCTGTTGGGCCTGTCTTTTGTTGGGGTTTGGGTTCAGTTGAGCAGGCATCTGGGGTTGTCTTGGAGGAGCAGGAGGTAAAGGTTGTGGCTGAGCCGGTGGTGGAGGAAAAATGGCGGGAGGAGGGTTGTATTGAGGCCTCCACCTTGGTTGAGGTGCATTGCACTGAGGTTGTGGCTGGGCATGTGAGTCGAATGAGGAGTAGGTTGAGTATGGTATGGAGATGGATAAGACCACAGAGGAGGTGCGGACCAGGAAGGATGAGCAAGGGGGCCCCAAGAAGTTATATGAGTGGATTGGTTGGGGTTATAATAAGCTTGGGATGTCCCTTGCATCCCATACTGGTAAGGCCTGGGCCCATGTGGCCTCCTTTGGTTGAGGAAGTAGAGAGGTTCAGTCACCGCCTCATTCCCTAGGTACATGGCTTTAAATCCAGGCAAGGTAGGGAATTGGTTGGTGGGGTGTTATTCCTCACAAACGAAACATACCTCTACTGAGTGGAATGGGCACTCATTCTTAGGATGCTTCCTCGTGCATCTAGGACAAAAAATGGCCAAAGCCCTCTCAGCTTCCTCTTTCTTTTGCTGAATTTAGAAGGTATCAAGTTGCATGGAAATAGTCTGTCTCATCTCACTTTTGAGGTCTTCCATCTGGTTAGCAAACTCATGCATAGAGAAGGTGGTACTAGCTGAAAGTGGATTCCCCCTACCTCTCTTCCGGGCCGCCCTAAAATGGTTTCTAAACACGGTCTTTATTTCCTCATAAGGTAGTTGATAGATGTCCCCTCTAGCCAGCATGTGAAGGGTGTCTAGAAGGTCTTCAGGGACTCCTCGGAGCAGAACCAGCTTCAGAGATTCCGGGTCAAGTGTGCACCTAGCCCGATTATAACTAAGTTGGAACCTTTCCTCGTAATCTTCTAAAGGCTCATCGCTTCCCATGGTCATCCGAAAGATTTCTCCCTTGGTTTCCTTGGACCTACAGTAGTCCCGGTATTTGGTATTGAAAGCTTGCTGCATCTGAGCCCAAGTGGTGATACTGTTTCCAAGTAACCCCATGAACCAGTGTAATGCTACATCCTTGAGGGTAGAGGGAAAGAGTTTCAACTTTTTCTCGTCCTCAGCATAGTCGTAAGTTCGACCAAGGACTGCAAACTCAAATAGGAAGGTATCAGGGCCTTCAGTAGTCAATCCATGGAAGTGAGGTAAAGCTGAGGGACTTATGTTTTTCATTTTCATGTCTCCATTGGTCTCTCGGATGGGAAAGGCACCTTCTATTCTCTCTTCTCTTCTACCATTGGTTTTCAGCCATGGCTTCAGATGGAGCGTTCTCTAACTCTTCTTCTGTTATAGGATCTTCGTATATCTCAGGAGGTTCACCTATAGGTTCTTCTGGCTCACTGTCACCAGAGAAGAGAGAAGGTTGAATCAGTGATGTGGTGGGGGTGTTGGGTAAGAATTTGCCGGTTTGATCTCCGTTCCTACGAGGCATGAAATGGAAAGACTTTTTTTTTTTTTATTGCTTTTGTTTTTTTCTCTGCTGGTACCTGCAAAAATAAAATAGATTGAACTGTAACTAACTATCTTGCTGAAATGAAAATGCGGAATTGAAATGAAAGCAGGAAAGGACTAATCTATTTTTCTCAAATCAAATTGCAGGAATGAAATGCTAGTCTATGCTTGCAAGATTGAAATTGCGGAATTGAAATGCTAAGCTACGCTTGCAGAATTGAAATTGAAAAATTGAAATGCTAATCTATGAAAGCAGGAAATGTCTATTATACTTTTGTGGAAATGAAATTGCAGAATGGAAATGAAATAAACTACTCAGCAGAAGGTTGTAGGAGAAAATAGAAGAAAAGCAACAATCACCAATACTCTAACGCTTCCCCGGCAATGGCGCCAAAAATATGGTGGGCTCCAGTATTGCAGCAATAATGCTGCAACTCCTGGGACTCCCTTCTTTACTTTTATCAACTCGGTTGTTTGTAACAAACTTGGAAGCGACGGTGCTGTATGCACAAGTACTAGCTCTTGCCACATCTGTCACTTGGTCAACTGGCACAAGTCCGCTAGGAGCTTAAGCCAACTTCTATGAGCTCTTAGAAGAATCTTTTTAATTGATGAATGAAAGCTAACTCAAAGGAGGCTAATCTATTTGCGAAAAGAGATTGAGAAACTGAAGGAAAGCGCAAACCCTAGCAAACCCTAATTCTACTAGCTAGTCCTACTGATGCAAAGATGAGAATGCAAACTACTAAAAGAGATGCCATTACTTCTATGAAGGTAAAATACATGTGCTTAGACTACCTTTGTCCTAAGAAAACATCTTTTTGTATTTTTGGATTAAGTTGTCAATTTCATCATGCATATGCTTTCGCTGTGCTTTACTGTGTAGGGGTGGATCAAGGAGGAGAAATGCTTGGAAAATGTTGGGAAGGTTCAGAGAAGGTCTAAAGAGTCCCTAACACCCTTCTAGAGAGTTTCCCAAAGTTTGGCTATCAAGAAACCTCATTTGTGAGCTTCTACAGGAAGTCTGCAGGGGTTCTACAGGGTGTTCAGGAATTTCTACAGGATGTTCATAAATTTCTACAAGATGTTTGAAAATTGGTTTTTAGAGGATGGGTGAGTGAGGGAAGATGCATGAATGGATATGGAGGTAGGATAGGGGTCTAAAGTGGCCTAGGGAATGGTGGATGGAGTGGTGAGAAGGTGTAGAAGGTTGACTTGGCTTGAAGAAGGCTAAGGTAATGATTGAGGAAGAAGGTAGGGTTAAGTGGAAAAAAAGGATAGATGGGAGACGAGGAACCCAGCTAGGATATGGAACAGGTGGCCCAGATGACGTTTTAGGTGGATGAAAGAGTGGTGGAGATGCCCTGCACGGTGTACTTCAACCGCATCAACAAAGTCTTGCAAATGATCAAAGTCCTAGCTAATCTAGTCTACCTATCAAAAGCATGAATGAACAATAGCTTTATTGGAAAGAAAACCATGTACATCAACTATGCAAAGAAACATTTCAGAGCTCTAAACCCATAACTAATTTCTGCAAAGGAAAACATTACACCAAGGATTGCATGGTCAAGCAAACTAGTGTTTTTGTTGGGGCAGCACTGCTTCTTCAATTCCAGCCCCTGATCCAATAAGGATGAGGTGAAACCGAGAGTGTGGTTGTCCCTTTTCTTTGAAGCTTTTTCTGTTATTATCCTACCAAAACACCTGAAGCAATGCTATTCATAACCAATGATCTATCCAAGAAATATAACTAAATCTTCCTAACAGAAATACATTCAAATGCATAAAGGGAAATAGTGATGCATAAAGGAAAAGTAACAATACAGAAAGAAAGCCCTAGGCTCTCAGGTTGGGCCCAACCCTGAGAGCTATGGCTCCTATGGAAAACTCAGATTTGATATAAAATCGATCTGCTTCTCATTATCAAAAAATAATCATAAGAGTGATGCCAAAAATGGCTACAAAAGAACAAAGTAAAGCTAGCAGCACTGAGGTGAAAAATATGCAATGGTTTAAAAAGTCCCTTATGAAGTCTGAGGCCTCAATATTTATACATTACGAGGGACCTAGCTGGCCTCCTCAATCTGTGGAACTCGGCTATCCAAATTGTGAGTTAGACAGTCCCTTCTAAAATCTGCTTAGCTGCCTTCTAGATTCGGTTTTGGTGGTCTTTGGAGCTCAGAGTTGGGGGTGAATATCCCAAGGAAGGGTTATTTAATGCCATAGACAACCCCCCTACGAATCCTCACCTCAGGCTTGGCTATATTTTAGCCCATGATTGCTCGGTTTTGCTCCAATATGTGTCAAAAAAACCTGAAATAAGCACGTGTTAGCCACCTAGGAAGAGTGACTACCATTATTCATACAAATGACATAAACATACTGGAAATAATGCATAAGCTATGGAAAATGAAGGATTTGAACAAGGAATGAACAAGGATAATTAGGCCAAATGAGCCCAACAAGTTACCAATTTTGGGGCTCATCATCACCCCCTGCTAAAAGGGTTGCTCATCCTCTGAGAAAAGTCCAACTCCTCGTCTTTCATTGCTTTAATCGCCACCCTCACATCCCAGGCTTTTGAAGTAGTGTCCTCCACACTGTCATGGAATCCGGCCTTCCTTTCCACCTCTTCCCACTGCTTATGCTCCTCCTCTTCTATGCCTCCCTCTAACAATCCCAAAAGCAAGGGTGGACTTAGCTTGAGGCCTATCCAATTGGCCTGGAGGTTCTGCTTAGACTTCTTGTAGAGAGGCACGCATGCCAAGGCTTCCCTCATCTGAGTTGGAGTGTGATATTCTAGGATTTTGAGGCTATGGGACAATGTGTTCCACCTACAGGTGCAAGCATGAACACAATTGTCCCCTAAGAATCGCTCCATATCCTCGAAGTGTGCTATGGCCTAGGCTTGGCGATCCATGTACTCTAATAAAGCCTGAGAGTTGGTTTCTAGGTGTTGGTGAGTGGATATCAATGCTGTGGGGTCCCCTGGCTCTGCTCTAATCAGCAGTGGTTCATGTAGCTCCCAGTCCATGACATTCCTGACCTCAGCTTCTCTCTCTTCTTCGTGGTTTAACCATGAGTTCATTGCCATCAGTTGCATGTCCCCTACTGATGTGTTGGGGTCCCACGAGGTGATGTTTGAAAGGGCCAAATTATGGAGGTAAAACTCTAAAAGCTTGGCCTTATCTTCTGATGAACTGGTGTTACATAAATTTATGAATTGCTGGGGGTTTTGGATGTGGGAGATACCCCTTTGTACCAATCTGTTGATTTGGAACTGTAGCCACTGATCCCTTAGGTACAGGCCATAGGATTTGGCCAGCTGCCTACATTGCAGAGCTTGCATTGCCCAACTGGCCATGCAGGCCAGTTGTGCCTCCTTTTCTTGCATCTGTTGTTTCAGGGATTGTATCTCTATTCTTGCCTGCAATTCCCTTTCCTGTAGCTGCCGGTTAAGTTCCTCAAGATCAGCTTGCATCCCTTCTTTTTCTTGAGGCTCTGCTGAGGGGTCCTTGGCTGCTGTGTCCTCTCCTTTTGTCTGTCCCTGTAGCTGGAGCTGTTGTCTGAGCAGCTCATTCTCTTCTCTTAACTTGGCTTGCTGAGAGCTTTCCACATGCCTTACCCTTGCCAACTCCCTTTGTGTTTCCTTGAGCCTTTCCTCTAGAGGCCCTATATCTGCTACCCCCTTGGATTTAGCGATCCTCATCCAAGTGTGGGTTTGTACTCTCTCCTCCTCTAGTGCCAGAAACAGTGGCACTGTGAACTTTTGAGGAATAATTTTGCCGGCCTCCAAAAATCTATAATAAGAGCCCAGGTTGGTCTAGGGGCTTGGTTCCATGATGACATCGGTCTTCTCCTCCCCCTATGGTGACTTGGCGACTCTCTCCTCCTCCTGTGGTGACTTGGTTGCTCTCTCCTCCATCTGCTCAGTTGCTTTCAGCCTAGCCAAAGTTTCCTATAGAATAGCCTCAACATCCTGTAGAGAGGCTTCTGAGCTCAATTTCTCCATTCTTTCGAGCTCCCACGCTCATAAGTAATGGATTCCTTGGAGGGGGATCTATCCTTTGGTGTGGTAGGGGTATCCACGATGGCGATTGGCTCTTTTGATGGAGGCTGGGGTCTGCCAGTCTTAATCCTCACACTCCTTCTCTCTTTAAAATACAGAGGAGTCTCCCTCTTTCGTTTCTCTTTTGGCTTGGGAGAGGTACTTAGGGTGGCTAGCATAGCTGCTGCCTCCCTAACTAGAATTTCAGCCAACTTCTCCTTCTGCTGCCCTTCTTTCAGACTTCCTATAGAAAGTCCTGTAGCGGTTGCTTTCTGGCTTCCTGTAGAAGCCGTTTTTAACTTTCCTGTAGAAATACTCTGCTACTTTCCTATAGAAGCCGAGGGCACTATTTTAGCCTGCTTGATTGAGGAGACTTTTTCCTTTAACTTGGCTAAGGTTGCCTTAGGGGTGCCCTTACTGACTTGGACTTCCTCAGTCTGTTCTATCCTACTCTGTAGTCTTTTCTCCCTGGGTGTTGGTACAATTTTATCATCCCCTGTTTTGGCAGCTTGCCCCTTTTCTTGTGTTCCTTTTTGTTCTTTCTTCGTTGTTTTGCTTGGGGTTTCTTATTTTTTAACCTTCTTCTCTGCCTGCATATGCTCCTTCTCCTCGCTGCTGGAGGAAGTGAGCTCCTTGGCCAATACTCGTATGTCATCATCCTTTTACATATTCCGAAAAATTTCCCAGGAGAGAGGGACAGTGAAAGTGTGGAGTGCATCTTCCACGAGGAGCTTAATAAGCCCATGATGGGCTAGCTAGTCTGGTGTCCCCTCTCTGAGTTTGGTGGCACACTCAGTCATGGACTGTAGGAGGAAGTAAGGAATGCTCAATTTTTGCTCTAAGGGTAGGTCCATGTGGTGCCTGAGTTCTGTGAGCAACCGAAAATGATAGCCATACATGATGCTAAATCGCCCCTCACATGTAATATACTTCATAATTTGGAGGCTGACTTCACACCAGAACGGTTGTAGGCTAGTTCTTCGAACTCCATTCTTGTCTTCTGAGAATTGCTCCTCTGGCAAGAAGAACTCTTTTTTAGTTTTCTGACCCAATTTCCTCTCCTCCTTATCCCACGGTACCCCCATTGGAAGATCAGTTACTTTGCTGATGAGATGTGGGGTGAGTTTGACAGTCAATCCTTTGAAGTTGACAATGGCCAATGTCTTTGACTTTGACTTCAGGGACTGAAGGAATTCTTCTGCAATTTTGTCATCGTGACCTTGAAGCTTGTCACGGAATGACATCCAATGTGCACAGGAAAACAAGTCCACCACCTCAGGGGTTTCCCGTAATTTCTTGGAGTCCGAAGGTTCTTTTCTAATGAACCCTCCCGACATGGTAAAACTCTGTGTTTTCTCGTGCTTTCAAGCAGACAGGGAGTTCTAGGTGTATTTCCTTCTCAGAGCGTAAAAAGAAAAAAATATCTTTGTGTCAATTACCCTGTGTTGAACTTGCCTATTCGTATACAGAAGGAGGACTTCTGGATTTTTTACACATGGAGTGCAAAGTTATGTCTCCATTACACACAGTCATACAAAATTTACAATTTTTACCGGTGCTTTGACAGTGTCTCAATTTCTACAGGAGGGATTTTTTCATTCAATCATGGAGGAAATCTCGCATGCAGATCACAAAGACAATTTCAAGCAATGATAAAAAATGCTTTTGATTCCACAGACAGACTTGCATCCACATTTCTCTACCTTCCTCAATACGTCGAATTCACCACCTTTGGAATTATTTGCATGGGAAAGTTAAGTTCCGCTTACCTCACTAAAAATTGCCACCCTCGACGTGAACAGTCCGCGCTACCTCGTATGCTGAGTTTCCTGTAGTGCATCTTCTTGTAGAAATTGTTTTAGGCTTCTGGAGGAGGCTATGGTGGTGCAGGACTAATCTAAGTGGTAGTAGGATGTTTGAACAGACCGAGAACTCAGGCTAACAACTTGCAGAGGAGGAGGACGCGTACTCAGCTGCAAAACGGTTGTGAGCATAAATGACTGCAACGCATCATAAGTATTCAACCGGCCGATTTTGAAATGCAGCGGAATTCATGGCGCGGGGGTGATCTTTCCCCACTAATCTATTGGCCAACATCATTGCTATCATTCCCCAGTGTGCCCCTGACCGCCAAATTCTTCCCTCTGCATTCACCACTACCATTCCTGTCATACCGCTGCTTCTCCCCAACTGGACACTTCCCACGTGTCAATTATCTGACTTTTCGACATAAAAAAGTCCATTCGGATCCTACGAGGCTACCTGATTGGCTATGGTGGCCATTTGAATGGCAACCAGCTTTGTTCAATCCATCCATTCCCACAATCATGCATATTCAGAGTATAGCTTATGTAATTTGACGAAATAAGGTTAGGAACTTACCTGTGCGGCCGTGGACGTGGTTTCTTCAGGTTTCAGGATGAGGGATGTTGGATCTGCATGCTGTTGCATTGTGCACAGGTGTTGGAGCTCCTCTTCATTGGCTGCTGCTGGATACGAGGCTTTGGGACCTGTTTCCCTGGTGGCGAATGCTGCATGCACCAGTTTTGCGAGCTGCTGGTGTCTTCATGGTATGTGCTCCAGCTGGATCAGCTGCTACAGGATTCCTGTAGGACATCCTGTAGCCGTTTCTCCTTCTGGGGTGCATGCTAAAATAAATGGAGTCATGTTCATAGGTAAAGATTCTTGAGGTCGCCTTGACAGGTGAAGTGTGCAAGCCTCAGAATGCCTTATTTTTTATTTGCCAAAAAAAATAATTTTTTGTCTGAAAAACAGGGTTCTGGTATGCATGTGCAGGTATATTCGACCAGATGAGAGCAATGGTGGTGAAAGGAGGTGAAACGAGTGGAGGATGGAAGAAAAGAGTGGTTGCATGCCTCCTCAATGGGCTTCAAGCTCAAAATCCTTCTCTATAATCGATTCTGGCCCGTCCAAAAGCTCTACAGGATGTTTCCTGTAGAAATACAGAACTTCCTGTAGAAAGTCCTGTAGCTTCCTGTAGAAGGCTAAACCATGACCAGATTGTGTCCAAACCTTGGAAAAATGAGTGTTCATGGAGGGAGTGTATGTGAGGCTGCCTGGTAGCTTGGTCAAGACCCTTGTCCTAGAGTTGAGAGGCCTCCTTTTTGAGCTGTGTTCCTGCAACCTACAACACTTTTCAGAGATCAGCTTGTCTTCTTTTTTCTCTTTTCTTTTCTCTTTTTTTTTTTTTTGTTTTAAGAGATAGCAAGGGTGCCCCAATGAGGTTTTCACCCCTACCATCTACCTTGGGTGCCTCAAAAAGGTTTTCACCCAAGTATCATTTTATTCCAATTCTTTTTTCAGAGAGATAGTAGGAGTGCCTCAATGAGGTTTTCACTCCTACCATCTGCCTTGGGCGCCTCAAAAAAAATTTCACCCAAGGATCTTTTTTATTGCAATTTTTATTTTTTGATATATAATGATGCTCAGGGGGTGCCCAAAACATAGGCAGAACCCTTCTCTATGACCAGCACTGATTTTTCCACAGTTTTGACGAACTCTTGCCTCGAAAGAGGTTTCCTGTAGATCTTTAGTCGATGCCCATTGACAAGAATGGGGATGGCTTCTTCATCAATAGTTCGGATAAGGACAAAGCCATTGTCATTACAATTCTCCACTGCATATGGTCCTAGCCATCTTGTCCTCAACTTCCCTTTGAAGTCCTTATGTCTGGAATCATACAGCATCGCCCAATCTCCTGGCTTGAATTGTTTGTCATTAAGGTGCCAGTCATGCCATACCTTCCTCTGAAGTTGAATCACTTCTGAGTGGAGGAGGGCCTGCATTCAAAGTTCATCTAACCCATTCAGCTGCATTAACCTTTCTTGTTGAGCATGGCTGAGATCTAGGTCTAGCTGAGCTGCCATCCTCAATGTGTTGTATTCAAACTCGATTGACAGCAAAGCTCTCTTCCCATAGACCAGCTCATAGGGTGTGAAACTGGTTGTGGTCTTCCAAGTGGTGTTGTAGGCCCAAGTGGCCTCAACCAGGCGATCTGCCCAATCTTTTCTGCTGCTGCTCACCACCTTAGTCAAAATCCCCTCTAATGCTCTATTGGTGACTTCCACTTACCCATTCGCTTGAGGATGATATGGGGTGGAGGTCCTATGCTTGATCTTGTGGTGAGCAAGCAAGTCTTCAATCAAGTTGGAGGTGAACTGGCTTCCTTGATCGGTGACTAACTCTCTTGGGTAGCCAAATTTGTAGAAAATGTTTTCTCTTAAGAACTCAGCCACCTTTTCTTCTGTTGCTGCTTTGATTACCTTGGTTTCTGCCCACTTTGTCAGATAGTCTGTGCACACAATGATGTAAGACTTCTGCCTTGAAGGAGGGTTGATAGGGCCCACAAAGTCCATACCCAACTTCTCAAATGGCTCAAGAGTCACCTGAGGTTGGAGAGGAATTTCGTCCCTTGGAGTCGGTTTCCCCATCCTTTGGCATCGGTCACATTGGTTGATATATCTTCTGACATCTTGATGAAGAGTGGGCCAATAGTAGCCTGCCTGTAGAATTTTGAAGGCAGTCCTCTTGGCTGCAAAATTTCCTCCACAAGGCCCATCGTGACAGGCTAGGAGGATGTCAAAGACTTCCTCCTCCCTTACACAACACCTTAAGATTTGATCAGGGCCAAGTTTGAACAGGTTGCCCCCGATCCAAGTGAATGAGGCACTTTTCCTCACGATTCTGCTCTTCTCCTTTGAGGATAGATGCGGAGGGAACTGTGCTGAGACCAGATAGTTTGCTATATCAGCAAACGACGGGGAGAGTACTGAGATAGCGAACAGATGCTCATCTGGCATCTGGTCATCCACTGTTCCTTCTTCACCTGCAGGCAAATCCGATCTAGACAAGAAGTCAGCAACAACATTTTCTTTACCTGGTTTGTCAACGATAGTCAAATCAAATTGCTGCAACAAAAGTAACCCTCTAATAATATGAGCATTCACATCAGGCTTATTCATTAAATATCTAATTGCAACATGGTCAATATGTAAAAATGTTGATAGCCAGTGATGTAGTGTTGGAACTTGTTCAGGGAATGGACCACGACCAGGAACTCTTTCTCAGTTACTGTATAATTTGTTTCTGTCTTGGATAAGTTTTTACTGACAAAGTATATAGCATATGGAATTTTTTCTTCAACTTATCCTAAGGCTGCCCCTATGGCTTTATTCGAGGCATCAGTGTGGATGTGGAAAGGTAGGGCCCAGTTTGGGCCTCTCAGAATTGGAGCAGACACCAACTTATCCTTCAATTCATTCAGAGCCCTCTGGCAGTCATCCGACCACTTAAACTCAACATCTTTTGCTAAGAGGCCAAAAAATGGCGAGGCTAACTTACTAAAGTCTTTAATGAATCTTCTGTAATATCCCGCTAAGCCTATGAAACTCCAAACATCTCTCACCTTCTGAGGAGGTGGGACCTTTTTGATGATAGCAATTTTACTGGGATCCACCTGTAACCCCTGGAGAGAAATGGTATGACCTAACACGGTCCCTTCAGTCATCAAGAATTCACATTTTTCAGGACTGAGGGACAGGTTCATCTCAATGCACTTGCTCAAAACTTTTCCCAGGTTGGATAAGGCTTCCTGGAAGCTAGACCCGTAAGGAATAAAGTAATCCATATAAATTTCTACCGAATCATGGACCAACTCGGCAAAGATGCTTAATACAGCTCTCTGGAAAGTGGCAAGGGCATTACATAGCCCAAAGGGAAGGATGCAGTAGGTAAATATACCCCATGGCCAAGTGAAGGTGGTCTTATCTTGGTCCTTCGGGCTGATTTGGATCTGGTTATACCCGCTGAACCCATTTAGGAAAGAGAAAAACTTCTTCCTTGCCAGACCATCCAACACTTGATCTATGAAAGGTAAAGGGAAGTGGTCTTTCTTGGTGGCTTTATTCAGTTCTCTGTAGTCCACACAGATTCTCCGTTTCCCATTTTTCTTGGGTACCAACACCACAGGGGAAACCCATTCGCTATCCGAGATGGGGTAGATGAATCCTGCATCCAACAATTTTTGCACTTCTTCTTTAACAATGTCCTTGAGGGCTGGATTCATTCTCCTCTGAGGTTTCCTGACTGGTTTACAATCCTCCTTGATGTAGATATGATGAGGACAGACCGAGGGATGGATTCCCTTCATTTCCTTGTAGCTCCAAGCAAAGGCCTCCAAATGGCGGGTCAAGAGGCTACATAGCTCCTTTTCCTGAGAGGGAGAGAGGGAGGAGCTTATCTTCAAAGTCCTCTCAGGGCCAAACTCCACATTCTTAACTCTGGGGGTGGTCAGAACAGTCGCACATAGGTCCACTAAAGTGTTGGCCTGGGTATCTTCCACCAATTCTTCCAAGGATAGTGCACCATGGGGAGGATTTTGGATTAAGCTCTCAATCAAATCATCCTCGGTTGGAGGACCTCCCCTGGTGGCCTCTACTGTGCATAATGGTGCAGAGTAGACCTCATCCTCTTCTCCTTCTTCCAACCAGAGGGGTAAGTCATGTTCTAGCAGAAGTTGGGCAGGAGGGTATAGGACCAGCTGTTTGGACATAGGCCCATTTTTTATGGTCATGCTTCCGGCTCGACAGCTGATGTAAGCATCTGCAGTAGCCAGCCAAGGCCTTCCCAAAATGAGGGGATATCCCGTGAGTTTTACCTTTGGCTGAAGGACCAAAAAGTCCACAGGGTATTCCCAAGAGTCAACAGAGACCAAGACATCCTCCACAATCCCTTCAGGAGTCACGATGGAGCGTTCTGCCAATTGCAGCACTGTCGAGGTCTTCCTTAGGGAACTCTGAAGATTGAGCTTAAGCATGGTTTCCCTGGTCATCACATTAATGGCAGCCCCTAGATCAATCAAAGTGTGGGGTATAGTGGTGCCATTGATGTGGACATCAACTACAGGATTCCCAGGGTCCAAATACTTTGGACAGATTACTTGCCCCAACATGAGATCGAACAGTTGTCCTATGACATTGATGGTTGAGGCATATTTCTTTCGCCTGCCTGGGTGCCTGAAACACTTCTCCTTAATCAATCTGTTGTATATCGGTACATCTTTTATGGCCTAGAGAAGTGGTATTTTCACACACAACTTCTTGAGTTCTCCCAGAAGCTCATCCTCTTCTAGGTTGGGTTGTGTGGTTACTGTGAGTCGCTCAGGAAAGGGTGGAATGGCTTGGGGTTCACTTTCCTGTTGCTCTTCCTCCTCTTCTAGGGGAGGAGGTTGGCGCTCTAGAAGGATCTTCCCAGATCGCAGGTTGATCTCCTGGATCTCCACAACATAGGTAGGCTATGTTGTTTCCCCAGTATATACCTGCTAGGCCTGTCTGTTGTTGGGGTTCGGGTTCGATTGAGCAGGCATCTGGGGTTGTCTTGGAGGAGCAGGAGGTAATGGTTGTGGTTGAGCCGGTGGTGGAGGCAAAATGGCGGGAGGAGTGTTGTACTGGGGCCTCCACCCCAATTGAGGTGAATTCCACTAAGGTTGTGGCTGGTCATGACAGTGAAACGAATGAGAAGGAGGTCGAGTATGGTATGGAGATGGATAAGACCACGAAGGAGGTGCGGACCAAGAAGGTTGAGCAGGAGGGCCCCAAGAAGGTATATGAGCAGATTGGTTGGGGTTATAATAAGCTTGGGATGTCCCTTGCATCCCCTGTTGGTAAGGCCTAGGTCCATGTGGCCATCTTTGGTTGAGGAAGTAGAGAGGCTTAGTAGCCACCTCAGTCCCTAGGTACATGGCTTTAAATCCACGCAAGGTAGGACATTGGTTGGTGGGGTGGTCTTCCTCACAAACGAAACATGCCTCTACTAAGTGCAATGGGCATTCGTTCTTAGGATGCTTCCTCGTGCATCTAGGACAAAAAATGGCCAAAGCCCTCTCAGCTTCCTCTTTCTTTTGCTGAATTCGGAAGGTATCAAGTTGCATGGCAATAGTCTGTCTCATATCACTCTTGAGGTCTTCCATCTAGTTAGCAAACTCATGCTTGGAGAAAATGGTGCTAGATGAAAGATGATTCCCCCTACCTCTCTTCCGGGCTGCCCTAGAATGATTTATAAACATGGTCTTTATGTCCTCATAAGGTAGTTGGTAGATGTCCCCTCGAGCCAGCATGTTAAGGGTGTCCAGAAGGTCTTCAGGGACTCCTCGGAGTAGAACCAACTTCAGAGATTCCAGGTCAAGTGTGCACCTGGCCCGTTTATAACTAAGTTGGAACCATTTCTCGTAGTCTTCTAAGGACTCATCACTTCCCATGGTCATCCGAAAGATTTCTCCCTTGGTTTTCTTGGACCTATAGTAGTCTCAGTATTTGGAATTGAAAGCTTGCTACATCTGAGCCCAAGTGGTGATACTGTTTCCAGGTAACCCCATGAACCAGCGTAATGCTGCGTCCTTGAGGGTAGAGGGAAAGAGTTTCAACTTTTGCTCGTCCTCAGCATAGTCGTAAGTTCGACAAAGGACAACAAACTCAAACAGGAAGGTATCAAGGTCTTCAGTAGTCAATCTATGGAAGTGAGGTAAAGCGGAGGGACTTATGTTTTTCATTTTCATGTCTCCATTGGTCTCTCAGATGGGAAACGCACCTTCTATTCTCTCATCTTCTCTTCTACTATTTCGGTTTTCAGCCATGGCTTTAGATGGAGTTTTCTCTAAATCTTCTTATGTTATAGGATCTTCGTATATCTCAGGAGGCTCACCTATAGGTTCTTTTGGCTCACTGTCGCAAGAGAAGAGAGAAGGTTGACTCAGTGATGTGGTGGGGGTGTTGGGTAAGAATTTGTCGTTTTATCTTTGTTCCTACAAGGCATGAAATGGAAAGACTTTTGATTGCTTTTGTTTCTTTTTCTTCTGGTACCTGCAAAACTAAAATAGATTGAACTGCAACTAACTATCTTGCTGAAATGAAAAGGCAGAATTGAAATTGCAGAATTGAAATGCTAAGCTACACTTGCAGAATTGAAATGCTAAGATACGCTTGCAGAATTAGTTAGATTAGATTAGCTAGGACTTTGATTCGTAACAAACTTGGAAGCAACGGTGCTGTATGCACAAGGAATAGCTCTTGTCATAGCTGTCACTTGGTCAGTTTGCACAAGTCATCTAGGAGCTTATGCCAACTTCTATGAGCTCTTAGAATAAGCTTTTTAATTGATGGATGAAAGCTAACTCGAAGGAAGCTAATCTATATGCGAAAAGAGATTGAAAAATTGAAGGAAAGCGCAAACCCTAGCAAACCTTAATTCTACCAGCTAATCCTACTGATGCAAAGAAGAGAATGCCAACTACTGAAAGAGATGCCATTACTTCTATGAAGGTAAAATACATGTGTCTAGACTACCTCTATCCTAAGAAAACATATTTTTGTATTTTTGTTTAAGTCATCAATTTCATCATGCATATACTTTCACTGTTCTTTACTGTGCAGGGGTGGATCAAGGAGGAGAAATGCTTGGAAAAGGTTGTGAAGGTTCAGAGAGGGTCTAAGGAGTCCCTAACACCCTTCCAGAGAGTTTCACAAAGTTTGTCTATCAAGAAACCTCATTTGTGAGCTTCTACAGGAAGTCTACACGGGTTCTACACGATGTTCAGGAATTTCTACAGGATGTTCAGAAATTTCTACAGGATGTTTAAAAATTGGATTTTATATGATGGGTGAGTGAGGGAAGATGCATGAGTGGATATCTAGGTAAGATAGGGGTCTCAAGCGGCCCAGAGACTGGTGGATGGAGTTGTGAGAAGGTGTAGAAGGCCAACTTGGCTCAAAGAAGTTTGAACCAATGATTGCACCAAAAAGGTAGGGTTACGTGGGCAAAAGGACAAATGTGAGACGAGGAACCTAGCTAGGAGAGAGAACAAATGGCTCTGATGAAGATTAGGTGGATGAAAGAGTGGTAGAGATGCTCTGCACAGTGTACATTCAATTGAATCAACAAAGTCCTGCAAATAATCAAAGTCCTAGCTAATCTTATATAACTAACAATAAAGTGAATGAACAATAGCTTTATTTGAAAGAGAACTATGTATATCAACTATGAATGAAACATTTCAGAGATCTAAACACATAACCAACTTCTGCAAATGAAAACAGTACACTAAGGATTGCATGGTCAAGCAAACTAGTGTTTTTGTTGGGACAACACAGTTACTTCAATTCCAGCCCCTGATCCAATAAGGAAGAGGTGAAACTGAAAGTGTTGTTGACCATTTTCTGGAGTTTTTCCCTTGTTATTATCATGCCAATCGATTCTAAACATCTAAAGCAATTCTATTCATAAACAGTGACCTAGTTAATCAACACAACTAAATCTTCCTAATAGAAATACGTTTGCAAATGCATAAAAGGAAAACAATGAGCATAAAGGAAAGATAACAATACATAAAGGAGACCCTACGCTCTCAGGTTGGGCCCAACCCTGAGAGCTACGGCTCCTATAAAAAACTCAGAGTTGATATAAAATCGAACTGCTTCTCATTTATCAAAAAATAGTCATAAGTCAAGAGTTATGCCAAAATGGCTACAAGAGAACAAGCTAAAGCTGATAGCACTGTAGTGCAAAAAATATGCAATGGTTTCAAAAGTCCCTTATGAAGGCTGAGGCCTTATCATTTATACACCACGAGGGGCCTAGCTAGCCTCCTAAATCTATGGGACTTGGCTTTCCAAACTGTGAGTAGACAATCCCTTTCCAAAATCTGTTTGGTTGCCTTCAAGATCCGGTTTTGGTGGCCTTTGGGGCTCGGAGTTGGGGGTGAAGATCTCGAGGAAGGGCTATTTAATGTCATAGACAACACCCCTACGAATCCTCATCTCAATCTTGGCTGTCTTCTAGCCCATGATTGCTCGATTTTGCTCCAACATGTGTCAAAAAACCTGAAATAAGCACGTGTTAGCCACCTAGGAAAAGTGACTACCCTTATTCGTACAAATGACATAAACATACTAAAAAATAATGCATAAGCTATGAAAAATGAAGGATTGAACAAGGACTGAACAAGGATAATTAGGCCAAATGAGCCCAATAAGTTACCCAATTTGGGGCTCATCACTTTCCTCACACATGCTAAGGAATCTAGTGCATATGCCAACAAATTCATGGGAAGCTTCAAAGGTTTGTTGAATGATGGTCCTCACAAAAAAGTTAACGATATAAACTGGTTAGAATTGGTGTCTATGGCCTCTATTTCTACTAACAAGCAAGACATTTAAATTTTTGTGCAAGTTATTCAAGTCCCTATCTTTTCTATTTCAGGTTGTTTTATATATGTTTAGATTGATTGCATATTTGTGATTGCAGTTGGGGAAAAATTAAGGTGGCTACATTGGAAATTCTATTATACGCGACCCCAACCCTCTAGTTGGTTAGGCTAGGAGTAGGTAAAGTTTCATTTTAGTTTACCTACACATCCATGATGCATTCACTTCCTTTAGTTTTCCTTGTGTTTTCTAGTTCTGGTTTCACATCATGTTTCTCTTTAGCCATTTTCGTCTTTTCTTTTGGTCTTGTTTCCTTGATGTATGTTGTATTTCCGTTCATTTTGTGAGACCATACATGAAGATTCTCTGTTGGATCCAAGGGAGTGCGGAAAAATAGAAATGACTTTGTAACACTGCAACATTTGGTTAAGTTTTTGTCCTTCTTCCTTTTCTTGGTTACAGATTTTTATTTATGATGTTCTGACAGAAAATATGATCCTTAAGTTAAGAAAGCCTTCTGTCTAACCATGACCAACATGTCCATTATGGAAAAATCATGCTTGCACTAGGATTTTTATTTTTCCATGTTCTAAAACTGATGCAATCAAGTAGAGAAAGACAAGGGGAAAAATCTAAATGAGAAGGCAAATGTCGAAGGTCTTATCTATGTTTCCCTAAAGAGACAAGCTCTCCTCACCTTCATTAGTTTAGATCCCTCTTCCACCAATGAGGGTAGTCAAAGAGTTACAACAAAGATGAATAATCACCTCTTGGTTATCTATACACCCTCATTGTATGAGCAAAGGACTTTTTTACCTTGGTTCCTCCCACAAGGCATTAAAGAGATAAGCTAGTCCTTTTGAGGAGAAAGGAGTGGCTCCAACACTCCACTATTGGAGATAATGATGTTCATTGGATACATGTCTCTTAGAACTTTTACTTAATAATAAAGACCTTCAAGGGTATCATGTTCTTCATGCATGGATTATGAATATTTGTAAGAATCTTATGCAAATGTTTGTATTTCCTAGTTTCTTTAATCTCTGCTAATGTACTTGGACTATTTCAATTATTTTAGTACTTTTCGTCTTTAGAATTTGTTGTAATGGTTGTTTTTATTGTTCAATCCTTGTCGACTGTTGCACAAGATACTTAACATATATGTCTCATTGATTGGTTTTCATTCCTATCATATATTTCATGGGCTCTTCCACCGGATGTTAGATGGATCCTTCTTGGTTGCGTGTATCTCTACTATGGTGCTACTATTACAAGTCTCTTAGAGGCTTACTTTGCTCTTTCGTTTGAGTAGAACTTTGACACACCTACAACTAAACCATCACTAGGCACACATTCTTGCTTCTTGAATGCAAAGGCGTGTTCTTCTACCTTGTTGATAGTTAGAGCAAAGGAAAATCTATAAGAATAAATGGAAACCAAGTTGATACGCTCGATGGGGATCTTATTCTAAACGGTGTGATGTTTAATTGGGACTTTACATCGGGGAGAACCCTTGGTTGATGGATTCCTAGCATCACCAATAGGAAACTTTACATATACAACCTCGTTGTATGAGCAAAGGACTTTTTCAGCTTGCCTCCTCTCACAAAGCATTAGAGAGATAAGCTAGTTCTTTTGAGGAGAAAGGAGTGGCTCCAATGCTCCACTATTGGAGATAATAATTTTCATTGGATACCTGTCTCTTAAAAAATTTACTATATAAAAAAAACCTTGAAGGGTAGCATGTTATTCTCTCTTGTTGACTGTTAGAGCCAACGAAAATCCATAAGAATTAATGGCACCCAGGTTGATACGCTAGATGCGGATGTTACTCCAAATGGTGTGATGTCTAATTGGGACTTCACATTGGGGAGAACCCTTGGTTGACGAATTTCTAGGACCCTTGGTTTGGTAATTTTATGCTACAAGCTTCGAATGGTCTACAATATTCTTTGGTGATGAGGTTGTATATGTCAAATGGTGGTGGAACAAGATATGAAGCGTAAGTGCACCTCTCAAAACTAGGATATTCATGTAGATTGAAATTTCCAAGAAAGTGCTAACATTGTATTTCTCATTAAGTGATGCTTAGAGGTCACAAGTATATATCCCGTGCACTTGTGATCTTTTTGAACTATTATTGATATGGCTATATGTTTTCATTTCCACTTATCATAATAATAATAATACTATTAATATACAAATTAATAATAATATTAATAATCAAATTATTAATGATCATATTAATAGTCAAATTAGTAATGATCAAATAAATAGTGAAAACATTGTTGATAAATTTAGTAATAAAAATAATTATCACCACATTAATGATTGAATCAATAACCAAATTAATTATCCACATTGCGCTGACCAAATTAATTAGTCTCATATTAATGATCAAATCAATAATCAACATGAAAATCCTCCCGTGAATGTTAATAATCCTAACTATTCCTTGGATCCTTCTTCTTCCCCTATCCCTCAAGTTGTTGCCATTGTTAGCTCTAGGCTTTCCTTTTTGGGTAACCTTTCCTAGATTGATCTTGATCCCTCTTTCATATCTTAGAGAAACGAATTAATTTGGCCTTAGACCCTCTATGAATCCCCAAAGAGGATATTCTCTACTCCATTGAGCTTGCATTGCATAACCTTCTGTCTCATGTAGCTCAAGAAATTTGATAAGAATGTGGCAGGGTTTTAAGGAAGGAAAAACCTCCCAAACCAAATTTATCGAAAGAGAAATATTTCCATAAAAACCAAGCAAATGCATAATCAAGTATTTTAGTCTTATTCTTTTGCAATAAAACCATATAATTTGAAAAACTTAAAAGGTTAAAACAATAAAACCTTAAATAATAAGGTAAACAAGCTAGGACGTTATACAATAATATGTTTTAAAAAAACTAAATTAATAAAATTTTATCCAGCTAAGTGTAAGCAGGGTTGACATTATATAGAAATATGTTTTAAAAAAACTAGAGTAATAAATGTGTTTCAAAAATCTCAGAATAATAATTATGTCCAAAAAACAGGCTGAGAAAAATATTTCCAGCGAAATGTTTCTTCGACAAAATAAAGAAAGCTGATTAACTATTTACTGCGGTTTGGGAAGCGAGTTGAAAGGTAAACTCGGCTGCAATTGGTATGTGATCGGAAGAGCGATTAACAGTAGGAAGCCCACCTTGCTTCACCTCATCCTCGTCGATCAACTCCAGTAACGACACCACTCTCAACTTGGTGGTACTGTAGAGAATGTAATCCAACGTTCCCTTAAATGTTTCCCGGTCATTCTTCACGAAGTTAGTGAAACGGGGCTCCCGGGTTTCAGGATCCATTTTTTTATGAATGTCATCCCGCAAAGCATTGCATTGAAAATATGAAGAATAAGCACTTGCTAACGGTAATGTATGGCGAAATTCCTTGTGTAAAATATGGACAAAGCCTTTGATAAGAAGTGAGTGGGCAGGGCTTCCCGGCAAAGAATTGAAGTCCCCACATATTACAAGAGGAATATCAGAGACAGACTCATTCTCTTGCTCCAATTCATTCTCCAACTGTTTGAGCAAACAATCAATCTGCCACAACTTTATCTCACTGATTTGTGGATTTGCATGAATGTGGGTATTAGCTATGACCACACGTTGATTAGTCTTTTTGAACGAAAGCTGAACATGCAGGGCAATGTTGTCTTGGTATCTCAAACCTATCGACCACCATCTTATCAAATCAAACTCATTCACTTGATAAAACGTTGCACAACCGTCAATAGTTTCAGTTAAATGTCGTCTCTTCTTTTCTTTAAACAGCCCCTCATATCCTAGTTTGGCCAGTTCTGGTTTGAAAAAATTATAAAAGTGGTTGTGTTGCACTTCCTGGAGGCAAATGATGTCCGCCTGACATTCTAATATTTCTTTTAGCAGGTTTCGTCTGCGGTATTCCCAGCCGAGAGCGAAGGACGGACAGTTGGGAAACTGCTCTGAAGTAGCATACCTGTCTGCCAGAACATTGTATGTTACCACTGTGAATGATGGAGCCACTGTCAAACTTCCATCATTCAAGTTGTTGTTCATTTTCTGAGGACTCCAGCGAATAACAGGCTTAGTAACAAAAAAGTCCCTTTTCTTCAATGTGGAGAAGTGATTCGGTCTATAAAACTCTGAGGTAGACTAACTGTAATTTCTCTGAGATTTTCTATACTCTCTTTCGCTAGTTACACAGAATCTATAAACAGAAATAAGTAAAGCTCCACGCTCTATGGATAGACAGAAAAGCTGGATTCGTGGTTTTATTCGCTTATTTATTCCTTCCATAAATTCCCATTAGCCTTTATTTATATAACTTAGTGTTGTTTTTTTGGTTTATAAAATAAAAAGTTGAACGGCACGTCGGTATGATTTGAGCGTTCGTAACCCCACAAAACAAATTAATACATCATGGGTGGCCATTGTCGGATGATGTAAGTAACCCTTTAAAAAAATATAAAAATATAAAATTAAATCTTTAATATGCACAATCTATTTTTCTGTGGAAAAAATGAAATTTATCACTGAATGACAGCCCATTCTAAATGCTCTCACATAACCCATTGTCGAAATCTTATCAATTGTTGTGGTATATTATCAAAAACGTGTAAAAAGTTAATTGATGCTTCATTTCAAATCTCCTTTATAACTAATAAAGAATTTCTATCTCATCATCTCTATCTTATCTTTCTAATCTAATTGTAGGGTTAATTTGAGAGTCATCAATTCACCATAGGAGGATCTTTTTGGTTAACTTCCATACACATTAAGATTGTATTCTTGGAAGAACCCCTTAAATTGCATATGGTTTTCTCCCACCAAGTCTATTATCCCACCCATCCTTCTTCGGCTACAACCTTTATATCCCCTCTTGGAAGCATAATTCATGGAATGGTTAAGAAATCATAATTTTTTGTCATCATCTGCCGTTATTTTGGCATTATAATATTTCAAGGCATTTTCATTTAACTTTCAAACCTCCAGAAGATCCTCTCCCACTCTTAATTCCTCCAAAGTGAGCTAGTTTTTTTGCAAATTGTAGACGCCCTATAGTTCATAATCTATCTTCGTGAAAAAACCATCTAGTTTGAGGCTCATGAATCACTTCAGGAAGTGATATATCTTAGCCTTTAGTGCGTCTCTCAGAGTCAAGACCTACCTAGAAATTACCCCCTTTACCCGCATACAATATAAACTAATTACCAATCAAATCAAGTGATGCAGGAGCATCTGGTCAATAGGGTGAAGACGGAGAGAGAGCGAACACAGTTTCTGAAGAAGATTGGGAATGATAAATAGTTCATTGAATGGACAACAAGCCTGTCAAGTTCCTATGTTTTTTTTTGTTGTTTTATTTCTTTCATGGTCAACTATAGTATTTACTTCTGTTATTTTAAATTTCTGTTCATTTTATTTAAAATATTGTAACAAGTCTTAGTTAGACACGTTAAGAGTAGATTAGTGTCAATAGGTGATGTAAACAACGAACTCCTATGGTAGAAAGGCAGACAAAGTAAACAAATTGATAGTCAAGAAAATCATGCCTACAGTAACTGCAAAATAAACTGTAATAGAATAACTACCAGCAGTTATCAAACTGCCCAAAAATATTGTATAAAAAGACAAGCGAGATAACCCAGAGGGTTTCAGCAGCGGAGCATTTGCATGAGAATAATAGATATACATTTTTTTTCCTTCATCTAATTGAGTGCACGAGCAAACAAATTGTTCAAATATACATATGTCCTCAATAACAAAAATCCACATGTACAGTGTTGTATAATCATTTCATTTCAGTTAAATATAATAACAGTGTTTTTACAGTATCCAAGAATCTATTAACTGGCCGAGACGAAAGTGAGCACAAGGCGGAAAGAACCAGCAAACACAGAGGGACAAACTAGACCGCAACAACAACCGGGTAAGCCACCAGAACTAGCTGTAAACAAGTTTATATATCGTTGTATATTACATTGCATTTTCTAGATAAAAAATTACATAGACTGTACATCGAGGGTTCACCGAACCAAGTTATAAACGACCCATAAAAACCCTCCTACGTTATGGCTAAGGGTGTGGGTAAACCCAATACGCCCAGACTCAATAGATAAACCAACAGTTCACACAAGAAGCGACTGCAAATGCGACTAAGACCAAGAATCATTGCAAGAAAACAAAACAAGAGCAGAGCTACCCCGGTGGAATCGATAGAAGCCCTTATGAAGACACAGGAACCGGCCACACCTTCAAGCGAAACATAAGGTGGAGGGTCAGGGTTTCTAACCAGCCAAAAGCCCTGCACAAGAAAATGAAACGATGATGCTATAAATATAAAATCCTGAGTATTATTAAGGTGAAGTAACCATACCTTACAGTGAGCCGGAACCAAAGGCCTACAGAACCCGAAACAGAGACCCTGTCCACAGAGGGGCTGCGAAACGTAAGTTCCAGCACAACCGGAGGAAAAAGAATGATAGCATGAAACGGAGACATACCTTGTCTACAGAGCCGAGCGGCGGAGAAGAACCAAGCTGAAAGTCCATCGACCTGTGCATCTGTCAACTAAGCGGACCAGACATTATACATTACAGGAATTCACCACAAATTTGCTAAGAAGACCAAAACCGACAGTGTTCACAAGAGAAAACCCATAAATGTTCTTACAGTCATAAAAATGAACCGAATGCACGATGGAGTCACAGTAACTCACCAACACAACCTGGAGTCGAATATACAGTCTCACAGTAATGACTAGGCATAGCTAAGTAGCATTATTTCACCACAGGACCGGCGGAAATTCAACAAGGTTTCACCACAGACAAAGACAACCCAGAGGCGGAGCCAAAACCATACAGAGCTTGCAGAGACCAAGTAACGAAGGTAAGAATGACGGTAGAGGCACGAACCGGGCAGTAAAAATTGAATTAGGGTTTGTCAAAATCGATGAGGGCAGGTGTCCTACGGAGAAACAATATCAGGTACCGTGGTTTGATTGTTAATTAAAAGCAAAATCAATTTGCAATTACCATATATCCGTGCCAGTTTAATAGTGTAGGTCCACGTAAGTTGGGATAGCGCGGGACCACGTGGGCTAGCCCCATCATGTGGTATCAGGGCATTTTTTTTTTTATATATAGAGGAAGATGGCAGAGGTGCAAGCACCAAGACGAGGACGTGGGAGAGGTGGACGCCGAGGAGCAGATGAAGGATTGAGAGAGCAGGTTAGAGTTCTTACAGCTCGTTTTGAAGCAGTGGAAGCGGGTAGGCGAAGAGACCCAAAACTGGGAGATGACAGTGAGGAAGAAGCTGTAACTGCTACAGATAGGTCAGATGAAGAAGTTCCATAATTGAGACTGGTGCGTTCAATTTTATTGGCCAGCAGCAAACCCAAAACAAAGATTTCTAATTACGATGGCAGTCTGTCTGCAGATGTCCTATTGGACTAGATAAGCGAACTAGATAAATATTTCGAAAATGAGGAAGTCAGGGAGGATAAAAGAGTCAAGTTCGCTGCTACTAAGTTAAAGGGACATGCCCTCTTATGGTGGGACAATGTCCAAGCAGACAGGAAAAGGTTCAACAAATTGCCCATACGAAAATGGTCAAGAATGGTGGCAAAATTGAAAGGTAGATTTCTGCCGAAAGATTACCAGGTTGAATTATGTCGTCAAGTATAGAATTTGACACAGAAGGGTATGACTGTCAAAGATTATACAGAAGAGTTTTACCGGGTAAATCTACGTGCTAGTTATACGGATGAAACTCCAGAAAAAACAACGAGGTATGTAAATGGCTTGAGGATGGAAATTCTGGATGAAATCAGTATTCTTTCTCCCCGAATTATTGAAGAATCCTTTCAGAGTGCTGTGAAGGTTGAAGAGAAAATCAATCGGAAACAGAATAATAGGAGAGGGAGAGGGAATGGTAGAGGACGGGGACAGTCCTACGGTAGAGGAAGGACCGCTGCGAACAGTGAAGAAGCCAGCAATTCTAAAAATTCAGGGACAACAGAGAAAGGAGATAGCACTAGAGGAGGTTGGTCATATCAGCGAGGACGAGGGAATGGCCGCGGAAGAGGGACTAGTGTCCAGTGCTACAGGTGCCATAAATGGGGGCATCGATCCTTTGAATGTCCAGAGGTTGAACAGACAGGTCAGAGGGGAACATTTATGATACAGCCTGAAGAAGCTGAAGCACAACCATGGGAGGTGGAAGACATGGCGGAAATGGGAGAAGCGTTGATTTTAAATAAAGTGCTGCTAAAACCAACCAAGGAGGTGGTTGAACCAACACAGCGAAAAGCACTATTTCGGACAGTCTGTAAATCGCATGGAAAATGCTGTAAAGTGATAATAGACAGCGGGAGTACGGATAACTTGGTTGCCACTGAGATGGTGGAAAAACTAGGGTTGAAAAGGCTGAAGCACCCCACACCTTACAAGGTGTCGTGGCTACAGAAAGGCCACCAGCTGTTAGTTGATGAACAATGCGAGGTAGAGTTTCACATTGGCAAGTATCATGACACGGTGGTCTGTGATATTATGCCAATGGACGTGTGCCATATACCGCTTGGAATACCATGGCAATATGATCGGAAGGTGACGGACGATGGGAAGACCAATTGCTATAAATTTACGAAGGATGGGGTTAAACACATACTTGTACCCATCAAATAAGAAGAAACAACAGAATCAAGAAGAACAAAGTCACTGTTAATTGGAGGAAAAAAGTTTGTGAAACAGGTAGAGGAAAATGAAGTTAATTTTGTAGTTGTGAGGAGGATGAAACTAGTGTTACTGAACTTGGAAAAATCAGAACTACCTAAGGAAATACAGGAGCTATTGGAAGAATTCCAAGAAATTGCGGCTGATGAGTTACCTGATAAGTTGCCTCCTAAAAGGAGTATCAGCCATCACATTGATTTTATACTAGGATCAAGCTTGCCAAATAAGGCAGCGTACAGGATGAGTCCGAAGGACAATGAAGAAGTACGCAAACAAGTACAGGAGTTGTTGGATAAGGGACTAATCAGAGAAAGCATGAGCCCCTGTGCAGTACCAACAATACTAGCACACAAGAAAGGTGGAGAATGGCGAATGTGTACCGATTCACGGGCTATAAACAAAATCACAATTCGATACAGGTTTCCTTTGCCTAGAATGGACGACATGATGGACTGTCTTAGTGGGGCAGCTTATTTTACGAAAATAGATCTAAAGAGTGGATACCATCAGATCAGGATTAGAGAGGGAGACGAATGGAAAACAACCTTCAAGACCAACGAAGGTTTGTACGAATGGCTGGTCATGCCACTTGGATTGAGTAACGCTCCGAGTACTTTCATGAGACTGATGAATGAAATGTTAAAGGAATTTATCGGAAAATTTGTGATAGTCTATCTGGACGATATTTTAATTTTCAGCAGGACGAAAGGAGAACACCTTCAGCATATTTGAAGGGTATTAAGCTACAGCAGAACAAGCTGCTGATAAATTTGAAGAAGTGCACTTTCTTGCAGAAGGAGCTGATATATCTGGGATTTGTAGTTGCGGAGAACGAGTTAAAGATGGACCCAGAAAAGATTTCAGCAATTATGAGTTGGCCGTCACCTAAAAGTTTGTTTGAGGTACGTAGCTTTCACGGTTTAGCAAGTTTTTATCGAAAATTTATTAAGAATTTCAGTGAGATCTGCGCACCAATGCTAGAGACCATCAAAAAGGCCAGCCAACCATTTTGTTGGACCAACGCGGCGGAAGACAGTTTCCAACTTCTGAAGCGGAAAATAACGGAGAGGCCGATCTTGAGACTGCCCGATTATAGTAAACCTGTTCAGGTTCGTTTCGATGCAACTGGGACAGCTATTGGTGCTGTGCTCAGTCAAGAGGATAGACCAGTGGCATTTTTTAGTGAAAAACTAAATGAGAGTCGACAGAAGTATTCGTCATGTGATAAAGAGTTCTATGCAGTAGTCCAAGCTTTAAAACATTGGAGACACTACCTACTAGGCAACAAGTTCGTCTTGTTCTCTGATATTTCAGCATTACAATATGTAACGCAGCAGCACAAATTGAACCATAAGCATGCCAAGTGGGTCGAGTACTTACAGAGCTTTACTTTTGTGCTAAAACACATAAGTGGGCAAGCCAACAAAGTGGCGGATGCTTTAAGCAGAAGAGCCTTGCTCTTACAGGAAAGTGGCATACAAGTGATGGGATTTGAGTATTTGAAGGATTTGTACCAGA
>APFE031499916.1:27154-124912 GCA_000404065.3 Pinus taeda
TAGTACATGTGCTTCTCTTAAATCAAAAAGGGAAAAATGTGAAGGGTCAGAAAGAGGTAGGCATTCATAACTTTAACTTTTAAGATTGTATATTCATCAAGTATGAAAACATATTTCTTAATGGCTTTCTTTTATGTTGTGTAGGTTCAATTGTCAAAGAACTTCAGGAGCATCGCGAACAACAAACAAATGAACAGAAAAAGTTGTACAAGCATCGAAAGAAGTGTTATGATAATCCGAATAAATATTTGGGTTTGATAATTGATAGTATGGACCAGAAGAAAACACTTTTACCACATTTTGTTCCCACACCCAAAAATTTACAGGAGGAAAATTTTATTCAATATCACTTGGTCGGTTGTATGGTCTTCAATGGGAAAATGTTGCCAAAGGTGTACTTCACAACTCCAAATATTCATAATGATGAAAATTTGACCATAACCATAATTCATGATGTGCTTTCTCATTAGTCTGGGAATCTTCCTAAAGTTTTGTATCTACAATTGGACAACACTTGCCGTGAAAACAAAAATCAGGTTGTTTTTGGATATCTAAACATGCTTGTTGAATTGAGAATTTTCCAATAGGTAAAGGTTGGTTTCCTTCTTGTTGGGCACACTCATGACCATATTGATCATATGTTCAGTCATTTTTCAGTCACATTGAGGAGGAAGGAAGTTGGGAGTTTGCCATCACTAATTGAAATGTATTAAGAAATCATACATGCTAGAGCCTACTTTTGATGTGTTGGAAGAAACTGTTGACATGCAAAGGTTTATTCTGGGATCATATGGTGAGGGGAAATTCATTGAACAACTTAATGACATTAGCTTCCAACACTAATATGGGGTAAGAAGTATTCAACTACTAAGAATCGGCACTGTCATCAGGTTTGTAATTTTTGAAGTTCATTCTAGATCATCCAATATTTGCATAAAAAATATTGTTATTACAATCAGTTGATGAAGTCAGAATGCACACAGACAGAATAGAGATATAAATTATTCTGATTGCCTGGAAGAAATTAAAAAATGTATTAGATATACATATGAGTACTTTGACATTGCTGATTCAGTTTGGTGGGAGTCATTTTTCAATAATCAAAGTGATATCATTTCAACAAGAACAAATGAAGATATACCTTTGAAAAATCCATTTATTTGGCCACAAAATGTGTCGAATGCACATGAGGAAATAAAAATTGTTGAACAGCAACAATCTCAAGGTATCATTAATTCTTCACAAGCAGAGGAAAGAGAGATGTATATTGGTTCCAGAAGATCGTGTGCACAATGTGAAGCCATGGAAGACCTTTACAGGGGTTTAGTATAGGATATTAAGGAGGGTTGCATGATCGCAGTGCTAGCAGATGGAGATCTCAATGGCTATCCATTTTGGGTTGCTAAAGTTATAAAGGTCTTTACAGAAAATAAGGATGTTACAAGTGTTGAAGTACATTGGTATGCCACAAATACACACCCATTCAATGGTGTGTATAAGCCAAAGATGGTAGTTGACAAAAAAAATGGCGGAAAGAGAAAAAGAAAGGGTGCAAATATAAATCGTCGCTGCACAGACATATTGAAATTGGAAGATGTTGACATACTTGTTTATGAATTCAATTTAACAAAGAGGGGAACTCTTCGCTTCAAGATGATAGAGATTTTGAAAAGGTTGTTACCAGAAGTAACAGTATTGAGATGGGAGTCTGCTGAAACCAGTCGTAAATCTAGAAGAATTTTGAAACCTGAAATGATGGGCATGCATGTGGACTCAGATGGGGCACTAGTTGATGAAAGAGAAGAATATGGAACATCTTCATCAGCATCCAGTGACTCATCTGAAGATGTGAATTCTGATGGCATGCAAGAAAATATGAGTGATTTTGAATAATTGTTTAAGACAGTTTATCTAACTGATGTGTGCATCGTCTCTTGAAATAAAAAAAATTATTTCCATATGGTGTTAAATGAGAAGTTATGAGACACTTTTATGTTGTTAGATCATTTTACTAGCAATTTTTAAATTTTGAAGATTGACCCTAAAAAAAAAATCATCGTTCCAGTATAATCACTTTTTCGTTTTCAAGCTATATTTTGCACGAAAATTTTGTTTTCACTGTCATTTTTAAAACATGTTCAAAATTAGCCCTAAAAAAAAAAAAACTTTTGTTCCAGTATACACACTTTTCGTTTTTAACATTATTTTTGATGTTTTTTTGGCATTTTTTGGCCAGAGTTCCCGTTTTGAGTATATAGTTCCCGTTTCAAAGTTTACATTGTTCACAAGTGAGTGTCTGACCAAGCAGTCGTTGGTGGCTAAGTTGAAGGCTTCTGAATCAGATGCATGTTCCGACCCTAAGCCAGAACCTAACAAGGGGAATGGAAAAGGGAAGCAGATCATTGATGCGGATCCCAACGCCATTGTTGCCACCCCCAAAATCCAGAAAAATGAGCCCAAAAATTCAGAGGAAGGGGGGCGTCTTTTCCACTCACAGATGTGGGTGAAACGTTCACCGCTGCAATTCATTGTCGATAGTGGCAGCCAAAAGAACCTCGTTTCAACAGAGATCGTGAAGCAGTTGGGCCTATCGACTACACCACACCCGCATCCATACAGTATCGGGTGGCTTCATAAAGGACGAGATCTCAAAGTTTTCCAGCAGTGCCCCCTTCCCTACAGCATCAAGCCCTTCACAGATGAGTATTGTGTGATGTTACACCTCTGAATGTTTGTGATGTATTACTAAGCCAGCCATACTTGTGGAGGAGACATGCTATGTATGAGTCAAGGCCTCGCGCTGTCATTATTTCTTTGGGTGATTCATTATACAAGATACTAGAGGTAGCCCCACCTACCGCCACCTCTTTGATCACTGCTAAGAAAGGCAGCAAGCTCATCTCCCAGACTAGTAAATTCATTTTCTATCTAGTTCGCTCCCAAATTAAGGGGAAGATCGTTGCTACATCCATGACCCCCGCAAAGGGTTCCTCCACACAGTAGCAGTAGCAAAGGGATAAGGTCATGACAGAACACAGGAACAACTTCTCCTCACCCACAGGGGTACCACACAAGTTTCAGGTGGGCGACAAAGTTTGGTTACATCTACGGAGAGAACGCCTTACCAGAACCCATCAGAAACTTAGACCACTCCGACATGGTCCTTACACCAATACCAAGGCTACGGGCAACAATGCTTTGAAGCACATCTTTCCTCCATTCCTTCGCTTGCACCGAGTGTTCAATGTGGACCATCGTCAACCATGCTTCCCACCATTTCTAAACACATCAGAGATTGCAGAACAGCTCACCAGAGACCCAGCTCAGTAGAAGTTTCCTCATCTCAAGGAGGAACTCAATGCAATGAGGACCATTGCTTCCTAAGGGGGGAGGAATGATCTAGGTGGATGTTGGTGGCCACCCACCTATCCCATTTGGACCCCCACAACTGTCTCTTTTAGCTTTTTCAGTTTCCTAAATTGTAGCACAGTTTACTATTTTTAGCAGTTTTTCGGGTCCTAAACTTCCGGAGCCATTTTGAGGCCCTAAACGACGTTTTTTTGGGAAATCTGGGGTAAACACGAGTCCATGTTGTCGTTCCCAAACTTGTAGTGCTCGGATAGATCTTTCTAATGAGCTATTGTACCAGTCAAACGGAGATTGTATGCCAAAGTTACGACCCCAGGAAATTGATGTACCAATTTACCCAAACGGGGCCCACAATTTGGCGTTTCATCTTCTAGGGTTAGGTTTCGGGATGTGAAGGGTTTTCCATTGTTTTTCAACAATAAATAGGCCTTAAAGCCTCATTGTAACACAGTTCAAAGGCATGTAGCCACCACATCTCTTCTCAGAAATAAGCTACCATCGCCCTAGCTGTTTATTTCCATTTTTTGTTTGTAAGCATATCTCAGTATTTAACATTAACGAAACTTTGTGTTTATGGTTATCTCTGTAATTTGTTGCGTTCTTGTTTAAATCCGGAGCAATGGGATGATCTTCATGACTTCTTGTCCACTTGTGATGAGGTGTGTTGAGGCCAAAAAGCGGTCGAGGCAAGGTGAGAGTTTTTCCTTGCCCCTGTGTCTATTATTCCAAGTGAAGAGTCCACTAGTAGTTTGTAGATCCACTAGGTCGTTCTCCTCTATGAAACTTCTAAAATCTTCTAACTATGCTTCCAAGTGTTTTCGCCCTCCTTTCTTTTCGTTTAGGGAGGTGATCATGTTAAAATCCCTTCCTATTATCCATTTTTTCTACCTAGGCTCATCTCAAGGGATTTTAGGTGTTGAAGTAGTGCAATCTTCTGTGTTAGGAGCTGAGGGTCATGGACATTGGGATATTAGCAGTGATCTTGTTGATAACTTCTTGGAAGTTGGTGAGAAGATCTGTGAGCAAGTCTATGTAGAAGTTCACCATGGTATCTTTTATTTCCCCCTGATTTTCTACTCAGTGTCCTTTATCCAATTGAAGAGATGTGATTCTATTATTAGCTCTGTGTTGGATGATATAGAAATTGAAGAAAGAAGTGTTGTGTTCTCCCTCTTTAAGTCAATTGATCCAAGACTTCTCTTTCCAATAGATTTCTTATTGCTTATATCACTCCTCTAGCTTTTTGATCAGGGTTGATTCATTGTCCTCAATGTCGTGGATCTTTTCATTGGTGAAGATTTCCTATTGAAGGGCCTCCATTTATTTTATAAGAGTGTGTTTCTCCTTAAAGATGTTACAGAACTCTTCGTTGTTCCAATTTTTAAAATGGAGCTTGAGTTTTTTTAGTTTCTATTGGAAGACATACATCTTTGTGCCCTTTATGGGGCCTGTGTTTTTTAACCAAGTTTCTATTTTTTTTATGAGAGAAGCGTGTGTAACCAAAATTGTTTAAATCTAAATGGTCTTTTGAGAGGTTTACCTAGACTTCACCATGTTATAGATAGATTGGCCAATGGTCAAAGCACGTAGGTGGGAAGATCTTCATTGTGACTTCTTGTCTGCTTGTGATGAGGTGCATTGAGGCCAACAAGCGGTCAAGGCAGGATGAGATTTTTTCCTTGCCCCCGTGTCTATTATTCCAAGTGAAGAGTCCACTGGTAGTTTATTGAACCACTAGGTCGTTCTCCTCTATGAAACTTCTAAAATAATCTAACTATGCTTCCAAGTGTTGTCGCCCTCCTTTCTTTTCCTTTAGGGAGGTGATCATGTTAAAATCCCTTCCTATTATCCAATTTTTTCTACCTAGGCTCATCTTAAGGGATTTTAGGTGTTGAAGCAATGCAATCCTCTGTGTTAGGAGTTGAGGGTCATCAACATTGGGATATTTGCAGTGATCTTGTTGATAGCTTCTTGGAAGTTGGTGAGAAGATCTGTGAACAAGTCTGTTAGAAGTTCACCATGGTATCTTCTATTTCCTCCTGATTTTCTACTCAGTGTCTATTATCCAATTGAAGAGATGTGGTTCTATTATTAGATCTGTGTTAGATGATATATAAATTGAAGAAAGAAATGTTGTTTTCTCCCTCTTTAATCCAATTGATCTAGGACTTCTATTTCTAGTATATTTCTTCTTGCCTATATCGCTCCTCTAGCTTTTTTATAAGGGTTGATTCTTTTTCCTTGGTGTCCTTAGGCTTGTCGTTGGTGACGATTTCCTACTGAAGGGTCTCCATTTCTTTTTCTAGAGTGTGTTTCTCCTTAAAGATGTTACAGAACTCTTCTTTGTTCCAATTTTTAAAATGGAGCTTGATTTGTTTTAGTTTCTATTGGAAGACATACATCTTTGTGCCCTTTATGGGGCCTATGGTTTTCCACCAAGTTTTTATTTGTTTTATGATAGCAATGTATGTAAGCCAAAATTGTTTAAATCTAAATGGTCTTTTGAGAGCTTTACCTAGACTTCACCATGTTAGATAGATTGGCCAATGGTCAAAACCCGTAGATGGGAACATCTTCATTGTGACTTCTTGTCCGCTTGTGATGAGGTGCCTTAAGGCCAAGAAGCAGTCAAGGCAGGATGAGATTTTTTCCTTGCCCCCATGTCTATTATTCCAAGTGAAGAGTCCAATGGTAGTTTGTAGATCCACTAGGTTGTTCTCCTCTATGAAACTTAAAATATTCTACCTATGCTTCCAAGTGTTGCCGCCCTCCTTTCTTTTCCTCTAGGGAGGTGATCATGTTAAAATCCCTTCCTATTATCCAATTTTTTCTACCTAGACTCATCTTAAGGGATTTTAGGTGTTGAAGTAGTGCAATCTTCTCTGTTAGGAGCTGAGGGTCATGGACATTGGAAAGAAATCCATGCCTATATCTTCCTAGGAGATGAAAAGACATTGAAATCACATGATCGTATATTAAGCTCTCCTAGGTTGATTTGAGTTGGATTCCAAGTGATACTTAGACCTATCAAAGTGCCCTCGACATCTACAAGGATAGTGTTGGCATTGCACCATAGACGAGAGATTATTTGGTTAAGTTCCAAAAAAAAGAATTTGGTTTCTTATATGAGCAGGATGATCGAAGGATCCTGCAGGATCCTCCACCAGAGAATATGTTGTTTAGAGGGGCTATTCATACCCATTATGTTCCATGAAATGACCTTCATGAGAAAAGGTACCAAGGAGAGGCATAGATCTCTTAAATCTACTTGTATTGACTAGAGTCAACTAGCTTCATCCCTAGAGATTCAATTCTCTAGAGAGTTGATTTCCTTCCTCGCTTCTTAGACTCTTTGTTTCCTTTTTTACTATCTTTGGAGATGGTGCTTTGGACACCCAAATGTTGGTATACTTTGGCTTTCTATAGTGTTGCCACTAATAGATTGATTTGCTTCTGGGGGATACCTCCATATCATTCCACCAGCATGCATCCTCCATGATCATTAGTTTAGACCTTCTATTTCCATAATATCCTCCTCTTCTTACATGTTTGTGTCCTTTGTTTTCCTAGAGGCATCATCTACCATGCTCTTGCCTAGAACTTGTGCTTCTTTAGTACAAGGTGGAACTAGACCATCTCCCACGTGTTGCTTTTTTTATCCTTCAAGGGCACTTTCCTGCATTGAAACCTGGACTAGAGCTTCTTGGCCCTCCTACAAATCTACTAGCACTTCAAAGTTGTTGTTGGTTACTTGCCTTTTATGGGCGTTGGTTGCATTGGTTTTCTTATTTTGGTGTCGCTTAGTGGGAATCTTGATGAACCTCTCATTGTTTTTGGTCCCCGCATCACTAGAATCCTTTTTGGGAGCATTAAGAGGGAAATCACGAAATAAGTTACCATGCTTGTGGCATTTCCTACCTTTGAATGGAACATGCTCATAGTCAAAAATTTGGATCTGGTCAATGCCCTCTAATTCTACGACTATGGCTTCCAAGAGAGTACCGAAGATGTTCACATAAAATCATATCCATGCATATGAGGTGTGCAAGCCCTTCTTGGTTTTCTAGGTCAAACAAATTTTCCCAACTTCTTGTCAATCTCAACTAAAATTTTAGGATCCCAATACTCTTCTGGAAGAAAATACAGGCAAATCCACACCAATGCCCATGAGAAATCATCTTTGTCCGGGTTGAAGCATTCAACCCATTAACGCATGTAAAGCCCAACAAAATTAAAGTAGTGTTCCTCTTCCATTACCATGTAGAGATATTTTGTCCGTGAGAAGATCACTATAAAGATGCCTTTGGATTCGATTTTTACCTCATAGTGAGATTTTGGTTTCCATCTCATTGCAATCCAATGGAGAAGGGCCCTTTCAGTTGGCCAGTATCTAATGAATTCGCAGATGAGATCATGTGTCCTCATGTGCTAAATTCTAGCATCAAGCCTAGTTGAGGGGATGTGTAACCTAGGAATTTCTGCAGATTTGGCTATACAGGGGTTGGTAACTTCCGAAGAAGGTATGGTTTCTGACTCTTGGAGCAAGTCGTCAGCGAAATCTAACTTTATTGCATTAGTTGTTTTAAACTTCCAGGTTTGAGCGCTTGATGCTTATGTAAACTTATGGAACCTATGGGAAATATTTTATCACAATTGAAGAGAAAAAATATTCAATCATAGAACCATAATCATGAATTTTCAATCCAAAATTTGCATCATCCAGGCTTCAAGCTAGCACCAAGGAATTATTACATTCTAGAGATAAATATGAAGAAGTTTGATGGTAATGCACCAAGGAACTATTACATTCTAGAGATAAATATGAAGAAGTTTGATGGTAATGATCCTATAACATGGATATTTTAGATTGATCAATATTTTAATCTACACCAAGTGGTGGCCTTAAAAAAGGTAAATACTGCATTCATGTTTTTAGAGCAAGACCAACATGTATGGTATTGTTGCTTTTGTGAAAGGAAAAAATATTCAATTATATCTTGATCCATTTTTATAGAGGAATTGATAGCATGTGATGGGGATATTAAGAGCGATATCTTCTTTATTAAATTGGAAAATATTCACCAAAAAAATATTTTTACAAAGAACATTAAACAATTCCATTAGTGGAGTCTCAAAGTAAACAATATTTCAAAAAATAATTTGTTAGACCTGTTTATGGGAACTTTAAGGGAAAGCATCTGACATGAGGTTTGTCTCTTTGAACCTAAATCTCTAGAGACAACTTTCAATCTGATAAGGCAAGTTAAAAATAAAATGTGGCCACTAAAACATTGGTCAATAATAATTACAGAGAAAATCATGCTCCCTCTCCTAAACTGACAAGGTTGACTCCTCAACAAAAAGATGAAAAAAGAGCAGAGAGATTACGTTTCAATTGTGACAAGTACAATAAGGGATATAAACATAGTGAGAATTGTTCTACATAGACTATGAAGATGAATAAGATCAAAAGTGGAACTATCAAACGATCTAAACATTTAAAAGACTACTCCAACAATCTCTTGTCATGCATTGGCCAACATCAATGCTCTGCAAATCCTCAAAATAGAAGGATATCTACATTTCTTTGCATCTCATAAATAGACACAATGGCTTAAATGGTTACCTTGGCATAATGGTGGTACTCTTTTGTAAAACTAGTAAATGGAAACCACCAACACAAATATATATGAATGCATCTACTCTATAGTTTGAATCAATATGTAGCCTGAAAGTGGCAACTTATATAACACATTTGACAATAATTACATATTTGAAACATCTCTATAGGCTCTCTTCACAACAACATCAAATTTCAATAATGTCACTTTTTGTAATCAATGGTTAGTTTATAAACCAAGTACCCTCTCGCATATCGAGGCTTCTCATATCTAGGTTACACAAACATACTCTTATGCTTTGGTAAATATCTAACCTTGTACCTATATTCTGTTAACACTCAAATCTACCTTCGGATGAAATAAGGTAAAACTCAAGGCTACATCAAACCAGGCTCAGCCTCGTAGCTAGCCCTACGAGGACAGGAGAGGGCTATCTCTGAGTCAATCTCGGAAAAAAGTAATAATTGAGGTCGAGATGACTAAATTGATAACTAATTTTAGGCTAGGTATGAAGTACAAGGAGTTTGAAATTGATTTTTTGAAGTTTTGTTGAATTCAAGGGAAAGGCAATTTTGGGTGCGGGGATGAGGCACAGTTTTTTGCAGAGGTCTACTTGGGGCAAGATAGGCGATTGTTTTGATGCCTTTAAAGAAAATGAAATGGCTAATATGACTGGTGAGAAGTTAAGGAGAGCAAAGAAACTTTCAAGGATTCTCCATAACAGATGAAAACATGGAAAATCAAACAAACTTAAAGGCAGAGCATAGCAAATTATGGATTCTACCTTAACACTTCATTTGTTCAATGCAGAAGAAATAAAAGAAGGAAATTGATACACATAAAAAACTTACAAATACTGAAAGAAAGCACACCATCAACACATAAAGCCACATGAATCCCAAATAGTGCTGCAAAACCTTGGTCTTTCCTTTGCCAAAAATGCAGATAAAATATGTACAATAGAGTGTCAAGCTATTCCCAAGAGTCCAACCCTGAAAATGACTAAGAAAATACATAATATAGGCAAGCCAACCCATTCCCTTTCCTCTAGGGGTCGAGCTCATCATCCTAGGAGTTGTTTCAACCAACTCTAAACAAAGAACTACAATCTAGGCAGTCAAAACAACTTGCCTCTATAAGGTAGGAAACCAATTCATTCATTAAATTTTCACCTTTTAGTGAATGAATCTTTTAGAATAAGTAACTAAGTGTCAAAATAACATCATGTTTCATTAATTACATCAAGAGGAGTGAAAAAATCACATCACAAGTCAAAACTGGTCAAACTGGTTGCATTTCCTGAGCTGAAGATGAAAATTTTGCCAAAAAAACCCTGTGCGCCGCGCGCCTAAGCCCTATGTGCCGCGCGCCTTCAACCTGTTTTTGGGGCCCTTCCCGGCATCCAAATCAAGCTCACAATAGCTAGTTGGAAAGCCCTGGATGTCTGCTATCCGGCCCAAGTGGAATTTTGCAATTTGGAGCTCATTTGCCCCCTTAAAATGTCATTCTCCCGGAAGTACTTCCTTCTGGTGCAAAAGGTGGCAGAAAGGTGATTTTCATGGTGTTTTTGAGCCTTTTGGTCACCCAGAACTTAATGAAATTCTTTGGCAATAACTGAGCATGTATAATTCATCATGACAAACTCAAAATGTAGATTTTTCCTCCAACAAGTGTCCCAATCTTAAGCGCGCGCGTCGACGCGCTACGCATTGAGCCAAAAAACCTGTTTTTAGGACAAAATTTTCAAAATGACAAAAAATTCTCTGAATTTGCTCAAATTCGGAGTGAAGACCCTCTATCATGTATTGTGCCCCGCCAATGAAGCCTCGGCCAAAATTTGGAGTGGATCGGGATTTTCCGCCGTTTTAGTGCTTTGCTCAATTGCCTCTTTAGGATCTTCATTTTTTCTTTGCAAACATGCCTACGAGCCCAATAGTGAGTTTTCATATGACGAAGCATGTCCTTGTCTCTGTTTGCCTTCGCCAACACTTTCTCCAAATGAGTGTTCACCCGAATGAGCATAGACTCTCGATTAATCGGTGTCAAATCACCAGGTCTCTTTCAGGCCATTTCTCGATCTTCCCGGATTTGCCGCAGCTCATAAAGTGTATGTTCATCTTCTAGTTGTTTGTTGCGCTGCTCCAAGTAGTTAATCACCCACTTAGCCATCTGCAATTTCTTTTGCAACGAGTCATTCTCAGCCCTTTGCTCTCGGATGATCTCCTTTAGCTCCGAACTAGGAGAGCTTACATCAACATCAATGAAATCCGTGTCCCGACCTCCTAAAGGACCCTCATCATACATGGGCCTCTTGCCCCTATCCTGGCTCTGTACCTGTGCTGAAGAAGAAGGCGAGACCCCTTCCACGTGATGTGGAGATAATACTCGCTGTGCTGATGAAGTCAACGAGACCCCTTCCACCACAGGTGGAGATAGTACTCGTCGTGTAGATGCAAATAAGGCCCTGTGGCCTCGCTGGTATGTCACATATGGAGTAGCACTTATATGCTGAGTCTCAGGAATGTCTAGCTAGTGTGAAGGTGCTCCCTCATCATGAACTATCTCGGGAGGCGGCTGTACCGTTGAGAAGTAATCACGGGAGATGAAATCCTCCCAGGTAATGCCCTGCTGTGCCAACTGATGCATCACTATGATTTTGATCAACGCGTAATGATATATGCTCTTATGCTGATGTGTTGGGCTCTTCCTTTGTACTAAAGTCACCATCCTCTCTATGTTGCGACACATGAAGTAAGGAATGTTCATCATACGTACCCTCGTGAAATGCATCAACAAACGAACATGGTACGCATAGAGACGCGAAAATCTGCCCTCGCAACTGAAATATCGAATGATAAGTTTCATCAATGGTGCAAACTCATCCCTCAGGAATCTGAAAGGAAAAATTGTGCTCAAGTGTCTCATATCCCCGGGTTTAATGTATGGCTCATAGTAGAATCTGTCTAACTGATGGTGTTTGCTCCATTCCTCCCCTAAATTTGGTATCACGGTGGCCTGAGCAATAGTCTCTGGTGACAAGGTGAAATTCACTCTGGTAAGGTTTACATGACCATCATGTAAATGTAGAACAAATAAACAAACTAGTTCCCGATGATCCTGAGTTTGTCAGATCATCTCACAGTATTGGAAACATGATTGACGCCGAAAACAATCCATTGCAAGTGGGCAAGCTTGCAATTGAGCCAAAGAAGTAGGCTCCTCCCTGACATGCTGACCACCTTTGCCACTTTTGTGATACCTCCGTGGCACATTTGGCACATTTACCTCCGGTGTAGAATCACTATCATACTCCTACTCATAGACTGACTCGGTCTCTGACATGACTTTGAAAACAAGATAGCTGGAATATATATGTTGGTGTATAAACTATGTGTACAATTGACTGTAAACTGTTCTTTGCTCTAAAAGTGTTGTGACCAAGGGAACACAAATGCACAAGGGAATATTAGGAAAGGGAAAACATTAGGGAATTAGGGAATTTGGAAATAAAAACAAGGGAATTAGGGAAGGAAAGGGAAATGAAATTCTTGGATTTTAGGGTTTTGGGATGTTAGGTAGGGATAATGTGTTTTGTAATAGAGGTGAGGGACTAGGATTTGAGGGATTATAGTTTAGGATTAATGAGGGAATTAATGGGAAAAAATAATGGTGAATTTGGGAATGGGAAACAAAGGGAAATGGGGAAAAAATCACAACCTTGTTTACATTCTGTTTTTGAACCCTACAACAATTTTTACATTCAAACCCTACAGCACTTTTCATTGACAAAGGAGGGCTTTCCAACTTGGATTTCTAAGGCAAACATATCATGAACCCATTACATTAACTTTTCAAAAGCCAAGCACAAGTAATGGATATGAGCCTACCTGCAAATTTGTGCGGAGAGGAGGCGATTTGATGCTTTTCTAAACAAATTTCGGGCTTAAAACCCACTGCACCGCACGCCTCACCCAATGCGCATCGCGCCTCTGATGCGCCACGCACATGTATTTTTACATTGTGGCTTTGTGCCCAGTGCGTCGCGCGCCACTCATGCGTCACGCGAACCTGAAACTGCTCCAACTTCCTCTCAAACTCACAATTACGCTTTGGAACAATCTTCTTCACTCTTGGCATGTGCAATGAGTTGAAAATGTAGTGAAATATCTTTATAAAGACTCCCTTTTGATTTTTGCTTGGTCCATAACCCATTTTGTAGCGTTTTGTCGTTGACACTTTTTCAGGATTAATAGACTTCTGACCTTTTTGGTTTCCTCCTTAAATTTGGTTGAAATAATGATTTTCTTTGACAATTTTTTGCAGGGATCGCTATGATATGATCTGGCAAAGGAGACCAAGGTTGCGCCTGGACATTTCAAGAACTGAAATTTTTGAAAATTTATTACAAAAATGAGATGACGACTTATCTTCAAAATAGAGTTTTGAAGAGAAGTCCTAATTTATCTGTATAATGATAAAAATTATTGAGGTAACCATCTATCGAGGACAGCCCTCTGGCCTGCTGGTCTTCTTAGACTTTGCAAAACAAAATTGACTCAACCTTAGACCTAATGACCGAGAACTATTGTCATGACCTATAAATTTGAAACATGACTGTAAATGATATTTCAAGACTTGTTTTTATGAATAGACCTGAACCAGCGGTGCCAAGCACGAGGGGAATGAGTGACACAAACCATTCCGTCAGAGTTATGGCATGCTTAACGAAATGCAACTGATCGAAACTGATGGGACACCTAAACATGAAATGCAAAAAAGCGCTTTGATCTCTGACGGAGGGATAACTAGACCGACTCTAACATTGGCTCGAATGGGGATGGTAGCTCCTTGGAGATGCCAAGAACCGCAGATCTCTGTAAGAGCTAGACAATGCCTTCATCCATTGGACGATGGAGTCATTATTCCAACACAAAATTTTGACAATTGGACTGAAAAACCAACAACCACTTTGACCAAAATAGACTCGAAACTAAAAAGATTGATACAACTGACTTGACAAACTTAAACCAACTAACCTGCATTTTCAGAATTATAGCCTTCACTGCGGGCCCCAGACTGAAGATGAAAATTTAGTATACATGTGCAATAAAACAGAAGTAAAATGATATGTACAATGATGATGAAATGAGTAGAAAATACTCAGAAGTAGTATCTCTTTAACAGCCGACCATTAATCGGCCCTCCAGGACATTCATCTCCATTCATTTCTTTGAGAAGGAAAGCGTTTTGGCTACGATACGCTGCAATCTTGTAAGGACCCTTCCATAAATTTTCAAATTTGTCGTGCTTTCTTTTGTCTTCATGTCGAGCATCCCATCTCAAAACTACCTCATCTAGCTTAAATGTGTCCGCTTTTGCCTTCCGGTCATAAATCTTTTTGATGCACTCCTGCAACTTGCAAGTGTTTTGAAATACCTCCTCCCGTGTATGTTGTAAATGGATCCTCTGATTAATCCTTCTCTGCATAGGATCTTCCTCACTACCGGCGTCCTGAAGCAATTTGACTACCGGGATAGCAAGCGAAGTAGGAAAAAACGTGTCTGTCTCGTACACCAGTTCGAAAGGATACATGCCAATAGACTTTTTCTGACTCACCCTATCAGCCCATAGTGCATTTACTAACTTCTTGTGCCAGCGCTTTTTATTGATTTCTAGCAATTTCTTAATGATATTAACCAAAGATTTATTAGATGACTCCGCCAATCCATTTCCCTAAGGATGGTATGTGGTTGAATGTCCCAAGCTAATATTGTACTTATAGCAAAACTCGACCATCCTTTTTGACTTGAATGCCGCTGCATTATCTGTGATTAACTTACTTGGACATCCAAAACGTGACAAAATATTGGTTTCAAGAAAAGAGATAATTACCGCATCCGTAGCTTGTCGAGTAGGAATCGCTTCAATCCATTTTGTGAAGTAGTCTGTGGCTTTCAATATCCATATATGTTGTCCTTATGATGCCGGATGGATTTCCCCGATGAAATCCAATCCCCACTGCTGAAAAGGTGCACTAATTTCAATTGGTTTGAGAGGCAAAGGCTGTAGTTTCTACTTCCCTTCAAAAATTTGGCATTCGTGACAATTTTTAACAGTCTTATATACATATGAAAACAATGAAGGCCAATAATAACCTGCCCTTAGAATCTTGTTCGTTGTGGTTTTCCAAAACAAATGGCCTCCACAGTCGCCTCTATGAAAGTCTTCCACAACTCTTTTGGCTTCTTCCTCTACCAAACAATTCAATAACATTCCACCAGGGTCTTTCCAAAACAATGCTAAATCTAGTATGCAGAATTTTGCAGCTTTCAATTTCAATGTTCTACTCTTATTTCTAGGCATTCCGGGAGGTGAAGACAAATTCTGAAGTACATATAAAATGTCAGCATACCAAGGGGAGGAAAGAAACATATTAGATACCTGAACTGATGTATTCTCCTCATCTTCATCGGACATGGCAGCAATCAAATTTATATCTAGAACTTGCAAATTCGTTTCAGCCATTAACTTGGCAAGTCCTTGTCCTTTGATTAGTTTGGTTGGTTTAATCTCCACATCATACTCTAACAATGCAACAATCCACTTACCCCGCCTACCTGGATAGGCTAGAATGTGGGAATGCAATATATACACACAGAAATATTTCAAGGACTTTACAAGCGCAAGTGCTTGCTTTTCAATAATGTTGTATTTCAATGCTCCGTCTCTTATAATCCGACGGAAAAAAGCAATGGGTTTTTCATCTCCTTCCCTTTTCTGCATTAATACAACTGCCAAAGTGTGCTCAGAAGCAAATGAAAACAAAATAAAATCCTGCGTGTACTCTGGGCTGATTAAAATAGGAGCTGAAGAAAGAGCTAACTTTACTAAATTGAATGATTTCACTGCCTCTTCGATCCACTTTACCTGATTGTCCTTTTTCAGCATGCTTGTGATTTCTCTAAGATGCTCCGCTAGATTTGGAATGAAGTGACGCAGAAAATTCAGTTTACCATTGAAGGACTGTATTTCTTTCTTGTTCCGGCGCTGTTCAATTTGCTGAATGGCTTCAACACGTGCAGGGTCAACACGGATGCCATCTTTAGATATGATGTGGCCAAAAAGCTTGCCCTCATTCATGGCAAAAATACTCTTTTTTTGGATTCAGCGAAATGCCATATTTTTAGCACTTTTGGAAGACAATTTTCAAATTATACAAATGTTCTTCATCATAATTTGAAAACACAGTTAAATCATCAAGATAAACAACTAAAAATACATCTTTCTCATTGGTGAAAGCCATGTCCATTGCACGTTGAAAGGTAGCTCCTGCATTCTTCAAACCAAAAGGCATTTTTGCATAATGAAACGTTCCCCACGGAGTGGTAAACGTTGTCTTGTCACGATCATCTTCATGCACTAGAATTTGATTATATCCTGAATAGCGGTCGAGTAGTGGCATCCTTGATGCTCCAACTATTCGCTGCAATATGTGGTCCATTTTTGGCAGCGGATAATTGTCTTTTAATGAAACCTTATTCAAATTTCTGAAGTCAATACATAAACGGATCTCACATGTTTTCTTTCTCACGGGCACCAAGTTTGATATCCAATCTGAAAATCGGATAGGCACAATGATTCCTGACTTATACAATCTGTTTACCTCTTTTTCAATCGATGGTAGCAGCTTTGGATTGATTCTCCTCAACTTTTGACGAAAAGGCTTCTAATTTGGCTTAATGGGAATAGTATGCTGAATGATATTTGTGTCATATGTTTTTAAATCTGAGTAATCCCATGCAAAAACATCAGAAAATAAAGACAACAATTTCACATATTCAGCCTTTACCTTTGGTGATAATGACTTTGATAATTTTACCATCTTGGGATTCTCAGCTAGCCCAATATTTACTTCTTCAACACCCTTTTCAGTTGGCCTCAATGTTGGTTTACAAGCTACATCATCTTGGTCGAAGAGTTCTTCCAAAGGGAACAATCCCTTAGGAATGACATTATCTTTAAGTTGCGGTACTTCCATTTGATTTACTTGTATATCATCACTACCATCATCATGTTCTGTATCTATGGAGGTATCTTTGAACTTACCCTTATTCTGCAGAAACTGATTAATCTTTTTGTCATCCTGAAAGACTTGCCAACATCGCTGATTGTCTGGAACGGTGGGACGATGTTTCACATGAATCTCAAATTTGTTGTTGGAATTCATCGGAATTTTTAAGTTGCTTACTGCCTTAGCAAGTCCATCAGCGACACCATTTTGTATGCGAGGCACACATGTCAAAGTATGATCAGAAAATAACTTCAAAATATCTAAGACTGCATTTCGATAAGCTCTCATGCGAGGATGCTTGGCTTGAAACTCACCTTTAACCTGCTTTATCACCAACTCTGAATCACCATAGACTGCAACCTTTTTCGCTTTCAGCTTTCTAAGAATCTTAAGGCCAGCAATTAGAGCTTCATATTCCGCTTCATTATTAAAACAATCAAATGCTAGCTTGTAGGAACACACTCTCACTTTGCTTGGAACCTTATCTGTAGCGGAAAATGGACTGCGAATCCAAACACCAATTCCAGCTCCATCACTACCTACTGCACCATCAAAATCCATGGTCCAAAGACCATCTTCATCATCCTCTAAATGCTAAAATTGCACCGGCTCTGATTTTTCTGTTTGCTGCCCATTTTCTTTAGCTGATTGCTCCAGGATAGTTTTTTTTCTCTTCTTTCTTTTTGCAGAACTTCTCTAAAATTCTCAGTGATTTCTGGTATATCTTCCGCTCGAACTAACTGACTATCTAGATCATTAAAACTATCAGCAAGCAACACAAACGACTCTAAATCTGTATGTACATAATTTACAGGATGATTGATTGGCTTCTCTTTGTTGGTTATCATGTATTTCATCTTTTTCTCTCGATATAACTCTCATTTGACCAAAGACTGGAATTGTTGCATAAGAGAAATCTAACTGTAGTGTACCTTTCAATTTTTCTCCCCAAGATCTCGAAAGGAGCATTCCAAATCACGGCGGAATGTCCGCCACAACCACATCCATCAAGACATTCTTCACTGGAATTTGGTCTAAGCTAACAACCAAATCTTTGATGAGCCCGATACATCTCACACGGCTGGAATCAAATGAATACAAATCATGATATCTCCTTGTAATGTCTAGTCCCAGCTTTTCCATGATCACCTTTGGAATCAAATTGTGCGAAGCACCCGAATCGAACATAGCATTATGCAAAACATATTCATGCAATCTCAAACTGATATAAAAGGGAGGAACATCACTATCAGGGGACTCACCATCTAATGCAGGCCCAAATATTAATTCTGGCTTATCATCTTCAACGTTTACCATGTCAAACATTGGATCAAAATTTAGAATTTTAGAGACTTGACCACGGTAGCTACTGTTTTTCATGATTTTTGTCAAAGGAATGGATATTTTTAATTTGGAAATTTCATTTTCCAAACTAAATGTTGAAACCTTTTAGAATTCTTTGACCGGAACTTCCTTCTTATCCTTGATTATACTTCCCTGATTTTTCCTTTCTGCTAATGATACTTTGCTAGTTGAGGGATCAATTGTCTCCTTTCCTTTCTTCTGTGGTATGGGTGAATCCGTCTTTGGTGCTGTAGCTTCTTTTCTTTTTTGAATTGGATTGATGGGCACATCTCGGTTTCTCAATGAGTACTGCTTCTGTTGAGTGGGAAAGGCATTCAAATATCCTCTTTGGTAATCATCTAAATCTGCATCATTTGCTAAGATAAAATCTTCATCTCGTTGGGCGCCTGAACTTTCTCCATACTCTTCATCTTCAGTGATGTAAATGGGCAGATCGTCAGAAGTAAAGAAGTGATTTTGGTCCCCTACTACATCAGCATCGTCATCTGAATCTTGACTCACAAAATTCTGCAAAAGAGGAGTCTTGATCTGCTGCTGGGCTGCCGGCTCTTGTGCTCTTTGTTCACGCTGCTTAATTCTGAACGGTGGCTGTTGCTGGCCACGATAATTAGGATTACGAATCTGCGTTTCTGATTTATCAAGGTTCATTCTTTTGAACATTTTTTCCATCTCACGAAGCCAAGGTGGTTCTGATGTAGACTCTTCCTTTATAGTCACTATTTTCTCTGCTTTCAACCATGCTCTCTTATCATTGAGATTCGCCTCAACACTAACGGCGATCTTTTGCATATCTTCTAAGGTAGGCAGATCTCTGTCTCATAGTGAATAAGCCATTTACGGATCAAAACCATCTGGAAATTTAAGAAGAGTTGAATTTTTAGATGGTCTTAAGTCATCTAGAATTGCATTATACACTGCATTAAATCTGATAACATAATCCTGAACGGACTCATCAGGATTACGCTTGATGTTGGTATACTCTAAAGTGATTTGCAACGGATCTTTCTCCATCTCCCACCGATCTAGAAACAAGGTCTGAAGTTCCTGTAGTGTATTAATACTCCTTGCTTGTAAAGCTCTGAACCATTTACGAACCTCTCCTCGAAAAGTCTGGGCAAAAAATCTCATTGAAACATTTTCCGCATCAATTTCATGCAGGTCCAAAAAGTCCGTCATTTGGACAATATGCTGCTGAGCTGATATACTTTGTGGTGTGCCATCAAATATAGGAATCTTGCTCTGATAATCAGCAGTGATAGGATCCAAATTGGCCGGCAAAGCAAGGGGTGCAAATCTGGCAGCCATGGTTCTTGGTGGATTTACAGTCGGCCTTGGAGATGTTAGGGGAGTAGGTGCAGCTGAGGTGTGAGGTGTATGAGGAGGTGTGTGTGGAGGAGATGCAGTTTTAGGTGTGGAAACAGTAGATGAAGGCAAATTGATTGCAAACTTCTGATCAGAAATAATGGGTTGCACAGGGATGGTAGGAATAAAAGGCGGTTCAGTAGGATGTCTAGAGGTAGATGTCGTAATAGATGATCCAATGGTAGCAGGTGCAGTTTCTAGAAAATCAATGATATCCGTAACCTCAATTGTTCTTTGGATCTGTCTTAAAATGAAATTATCAATAGACTTGTTAGACCTTTCAATTTGAAGGGCGGTCGCGAAATCAGGATCTAGAACTATAGAATCAAGAGCACTTTCAGACTTGATTTTGAACAATGGCAGTTCAAACTTCTCATCAAAAGCAAGTTCTTCAAGATATTCAAAAATTGCAGACATGACTGGGATTTAACCACGGTAGTCGCCGAGCTTTCTTGACGAAGGATTTTTCGAATCAAGTTTGGATTCTCGTAGACAGGGGGCGGGTTAGGATCTGGATTAGCTCTTGTATGTCTTTTTGAAGCCAGTGTGTTTTTCAAAAGGTCGAAAGAATATAAATAATTCAGCCTAGCAACTTCTAGACTCAATCATCCAAAGGTCTAGAACGAACAAGTTTATTGGGGTGATTTGCAAATCAAGTGTTCACAAGCTAACCGGAGATCCACTGAAGCAGCATTTATCTACTTCCGCTTATGCATAGCAAAAGCATTTCGAAAGCTACCTGGCGTGACTTCAGACTCCGTCTAAGACTCATGAAACAAACACATTAGCAAGCAAACCATTGAGATTTCTTCCCCAGTATGGTCGCCACTATGTTAGCACTCAAATCTACCTTAGGCTGAAATAAGGTAAAACTCAAGGCTACATCAAACCACGCTCAGTCTCGTAGCTAGCCCTACGAGGACAGGAGAGGGCTCTCTCCGAGTCAATCTCGGCAAAAGGTAATCAATGAGGTCGAGATGACTAAATTGATAACTAATTTTAGGCTAGGTATGAAGTACAAGGAGTTTGAAATTTATTTTTTGAAGTTTTGTTGAATTCAAGGGAAAGGCAATTTTGGGTGCGGGGATGAGGCACAGCTTTTGCAGAGGTCTACTTGGGGCAAGATAGGCAATTGTTTTGATGCCTTTAAAGAGAATGAATGACGATATCTGATTGGTGAGAAGTTAAGGAAAGCAAGATACTTTCAAGGGTTCTCCATAAACAGATGAAAACATGGAAAATCAAACAAACTTAAAGGCAGAGCATAGCAAATTATGGATTCTACCTTAACACTTCATTTGTTCAATTGCAAAAGATAAGAGAAGGAAAGAGATACACATAAACAACTTACAAATACTGAAAGAAGCACACCATCAACACATAAAGCCACATGAATCCCAAATAGTGCTGCAAAACCCTGGTCTTTCCTTTGCCAAAAATGCAGATAAAATATGTACAATAGAGTGTCAAGTTATTCTCAAAAGTCCAACCCTGAAAATGACTAAGAAAATACATAATATAGGCAAGCCAACCCATTCCCTTGCCTCTAGGGGTCGAGCTCATCATCCTAGGAGTTGTTTCAACCAACTCTAAACAAAGCACTACAATATAGGCAGTCAAAACAACTTGCCTCTATAAGGTAGGAAACCAATTCATTCATTAAATTTTCACCTTTTAGTGAATGAATCTTCTAGAATAAGTAACTAAGTGTCAAAATAACATCATGTTTCATTAATTACATCAAGAGGAGTGAAAAAATCACATCACAACTCAAAACTGGTCAAACTGGTTGCATTTCCTGAGCTGAAGATGAAAATTTTGCCAAAAAAACCTTGTGCGTCGCGCGCCTGAGCCCTATGCACCACACGCCTTTCAACCTATTTTTGGGGCACTTCCCAGCATCCAAATCAAGCTCACAATAGCTGGTTGGAAAGCCCTGGATGTCTGCTATTCAGCCCAAGTGGAATTTTTCAATTTGGAGCTCATTAGCCCCCTCAAAATGTCATTCTCCCGGAAGTATTTCCTGTTGGTGCAAAAGATGGTAGAAAGGTGATTTTCATGGTGTTTTTGAGCCTTTTGGTCACCTAGAACTTAATGAAATGCTTTGGCAATAGCTGAGCATGTATAATTCATCATGAAAAACCCAAAAATGTAGATTTTTCCTCCAGCAAGTGTCCCAATCTTAAGCGCGCATGTCGACGCGCTACTCGTTGAGCCAAAAAACCTGTTTTTAGGACAAAATTTTCAAAATGACAAAAATTTCTCTGAATTTGCTCAAATTCGGAGTGAAGACCCTCTATCATGTATTGTGCCCCGTCAATGAAGCCTCGGCCAAAATTTGGAGTGGATCGGGCTTTTTCCGCCGTTTTAGTGCTTTGCTCAATTGCCTCTTTAGGATCTTCATTTTTGCTTTGCAAACATGCGTACGAGCCCAATAGTGAGTTTTCATATGATGAAGCATGTCCTTGTCTCTGTTTGCCTTCGCTAACAATTTCTCCAAATGAGTGTTCACCTGGATGAGCATAGACTCTCAATCAATCGGTGTCAAATCACCGGGTCTCTTTCGGGCCAATTCTCGATCTTCCCGGATTTGCCGCAGCTCATAAAGTGTATGTTCATCTTCTAGCTATTTGTTGCGCTGCTCCAAGTAGTTAATCACCCACTTAGCCATCTGCAATTTCTTTTGTAGCGAGTCATTCTCAGCCCTTTGCTCTCGGATGATCTCCTTTAGCTCAGAACTAGGAAAGCTTACATCAACATCAATGAAATCCGTGTCCCGACCTCCTGAAGGACCCTCATCATACATGGGCCTCTTGCCCCTATCCTGGCTCTGTACCTGTGCTGAAAAAGAAGGCGAGACCCCTTCCACGTGATGTGGAGATAATACTCGCTGTGCTGATGAAGTCAATGAGACCCCTTCCACCCCGGGTGGAGATATTACTCGTCGTGTAGATGCAAATAAGGCCATGTGGCCTCGCTGGTATGTCACATATGGAGGAGCACTTGTATGCTCAGTCTCAGGAATTTCTGGCTGGTGTGAAGGCGCTCCCTCATCATGAACTATCTCGGGAGGCGACTGTAGCGTTGAGAAGTAATCACGGGAGATGAAATCCTCCCAAGTAATGCCCTATTGTGCCAACTGATGCATCACTATGATTTTGATCAACGCGTAATGATATATACTCTTACGCTGATGTGCTGGGCTCTTCCTTTGTACTAAAGTCACCATCCTCTCTATGTTGCGACACATGAAGTGAGGAATGTTCATCATACGTACCCTCGTGAAATGCATCAACAAACGAACATGGTACGCATAGAGACGTGAGAATCTGCCCTCGCAACTGAAATATCGAATGATGAGTTTCATCAATGGTGAAAACTCATCCCTCAGGAATCTGAAAGGAAAACCTGTGCTCAAGTGTCTCATATACCCGGGTTTGATGTATGGTTCATAGTAGAATCTGTCTAACCGCTGGCGTTTGCTTCATTCCTCCCCTAAATTTGGTATCCCGGTGGCCTGAGCAATAGTCTCTGGTGACAAGGTGAAATTCACTCCGGCAAGGTTTACATGACCATCATGTAAATGTAGAACAAATAAATGGACTAGTTCCCGATGATGCTGAGTTTGTGAGATCATCTCACAGTGTTGGAAACATGATTGACACCGAAAACAATCCATTGCAAGTGGGCAAGCTTGCAATTGAGCCAAAAAAGTAGGCTCCTCCTTGACATGTTGACCACCTTTGCCACTTTTGTGATACCTCCGTGGCACATTTGGCACATTTACCTCCGGTGTAGAATCACTATCATACTCCTACTCATAGACTGACTCAGTCTCTGACATGACTTTGAAAATAAGATAGCTGGAATATATATGCTGGTGTATAAATTGTGTGTACAATTGACTGTAAACTGTTCTTTGCTATAAAAATGCTATGACCAAAGGGACACAAATGCACAAGAGAATATTAGGAAAGGGAAAACATTAGGGAATTAGGGAATTTGGAAATAAAAACAAGGGAATTAGGGAAGGAAAGGGAAATGAAAATCTTGGATTTTAGGGTTTTGGGATGTTAGGTAGGGATAATGTGTTTTGTAATAGATGTAAGGGACTAGGATTTAAGGGATTATAGAATAGGATTAATGAGGGAATTAATGGGAAAAAATAATTGTGAATTTGGGAATGGGAAACAAAGGGAAATGGGGAAAAAATCACAACCTTGGTTACACTCTGTTTTTGAACCCTACAGCAATTTTTACATTCAAACCCTACAGCACTTTTCATTGACAAATGAGGGATTTCCAACTTGGATTTCTAAGGCAAACATATCATGAACCCATTACATTAACTTTTCAAAAGCCAAGCACAAGTAATGGATATGAGCCTACCTGCAAATTTGTGCAGAAAGGAGGCGATTTGATGCTTTTCCAAACAAATTTCGGGCTTAAAACCTAGTGCGCCGCGCGCCTCACCCAATATGTTGCGCGCCTCTGATGCGCTGCGCGCGTGTATTTTTACATTGTGGCTTTGTGCCCAGTGCGCCCCTGATGCGCCGCGCGCCTAGTCCAGTGCGTCGCGCGCCCCTGAAACTGCTCCAACTTCCTCTCAAACTCACAATTTCGCTTTGGAACAATGTTCATCACTCTTGGCATGTGCAATGAGTTGAAAATGTAGTGAAATATCTTTATAAAGACTCCCTTTTGATTTTTGCTTGGTCCATAAACCATTTTGTAATGTTTTGTCGTTGACACTTTTTCAGGATTAATAGACTTCTGACCTTTTTGGTTTCCTCCTTAAATTTGGTTGAAATAATGATTTCTTTGACAATTTTTTGCAGGGATCGTTGTGATATGATCTGGCAAAGGAGACCAAAGTTGTGCCTGGACATTTCAAGAACTGAAATTTTTGAAAATTTATTACAAAAATGAGATGACGACTTATCTTCAAAACAGAGTTTTGAAGAGAAGTCCTAATTTATCTTTATAATGATAAAAATTATTGAGGTAACCATCTATCGAGGACGTCCCTCTGACCTGCTAGTCTTCTTAGACTTTGTAAAACAAAATTGACTCAACCCTGACCTAATGATCGAGAACTATTGTCATGACCTAGAAATTTGAAACATGACTGTATATGATCTTTCAAGACTTGTTTTTATGAATAGCCCTTAACCAGCAGTGCCAAGCATGAGGGGAATGAGTGACACAAACCATTCCGTCAAAGTTATGGCATGCTTAACGAAATGCAACTGATCGAAACTGATGGGACACCTAAACATGAAATGCAAAAAAGAGCTTTGATCTCTAACGGAGGAATAACTAGACCGACTCTAACATATTCAATAAAACTCAAACTTCATACACAACGGAACTCAATGATGGTTCAACACACTAAGAGAGTTCTCCACACAACTCTTAGACTGAAGTACAATGTCGTCATTGGTTAATATATCCACAAAAACACACAAAGGTGCTTTCTCTTGCATCATTCATCATATACATAAATTAGATTTAAATTTTAAAATAATTTTCCGCTACAAAACTTTTGGACCTTTTAACTCAACAAAACTATAGTGGGCTTGAAAAACTTCTCTTAAAGATTTTCAAAAATTCTAAATATCTTCTTAACATACAATAAATTATTTTTTTGTCTTAGAAAACATTCATCATCATCATCAAAGACATTATTCTCCATGGCTACAAATATTGTCCATTCTTAACATCCTTACCATGTAATCATGCCTATGATAGAATGAACCAACCATAGATACAAAAACAACACAATAATATAATCACACAAGCTCAATCACACATATACACAAAGATTTAATGTGGAAACCTCAACTTTTATATTCATTTCTATACAAAGATAAATACAATAGCTTCATGGCCACATATTAGCTTATACAAATCATTAGGTTCCCAAGCCCAAGACCATGGCAACTTCAACCATTACCTTGTATACTTTTAAAGATGTCCTCTTTTCTTAGAGCCATCTTCTATTTGTTTTACAAACTACTCTTCTTGCCTCCTTGATGTATTATTTGTCTTCAACAAATTATCCATCATTTGTTTCCAAATGTTACTTCAACTACCAATTGTCATGCCCTTTATTTTCAACTTTTTCCTTTTAATTTCCATCTTGGAAAACCATCTCTTTCCAATAATTCCTCTTGTACAACCTAACATCACAACGCCTATTCAATAGCATGCTCCCTTCAACACTTCCTTTGAACTCCCTTCTACACATGCATATTTCCTCTTAGTCGTTTCTATGTTTCTCATGCAACATTAACTATCAAGTCTACAAAACCATCAAGCATGACAACATTGTTAGAATCCATATACTCTTCATGCTCATCATGCCCGCACTGCATTAAAATGAGCTCAACACTCCCACATCACAACAAATGTATTTACCTCCAACATTATTTCCCTTGCATGTAGTTTTTCTTGTTCAATTAGTATTACGCTATGGTTTACTACATATGTTTACAAGGATGCCCAAGTTAACCCTCTAAAATTGTTACAATAAGAGAAATTTTTAATATTAACTATAATGGAGGTTCAAGCCATACAAAAAATACTTCCAAGTAAACAATAACATCAAATTTTTTAATGGCCATCAAAATTTATAATAGACAATCAATATATATTCCAAAATGCTTTGATTATGAAGACACTTAATTTACAAAAGATTGGAACAAAAAGGAATTTGGCAGTATCTTCAAAGCCAAAAGAGACGTTGAGAAAAAACTCCAAGAGATCAACCAGATCAGCATCACAGATGGCTTTACCGAGGAGCGAAAAAAGCTATCTAACTCTCTACACGAAGAATGGGAAGATTGGTGCATGCAAGAGGAGATTTTCTGGAGACAAAAATCGAGGGTGCAGTGGATTACAGAAAGAGAAAGAAACACGAAGTTCTTTCATAAATCCACCATGGATCACAGGGCACACAACAGAATCACAAAGCTCAAAGATTCTCAAGGGATAGAACTCGTCTCTCACAAAGATATGGAATCTGTCCTTGTTCAACACTTCCTTGGTATAGTAGAGGAGCCTCTGGTGGATAGATCCAAATTCATCAACAATTTCACTCAGTACATCCTTCAACTGGTTACCAAAGAGGACAACCACAATCTTAACAGGCCAGTGTCGGAAGAGGAGGTCAGTGAAATGATCAATGAAATGAAAAATGGAAAAGCTTCAGGCCCGAATGGGTTCAATGTACACTTCTTCAAACTCTGTTGGAAAACAATCAAACAGGATATCCTTGAAGTGGTGGATGACTCTAGAAGATCCAAAAAGGTTCTGAAGGCTCTTAATGCTTCCTTCATAGCTTTGATCCCAAAACAAGAAAAAGCCATGACTCCAGATGGCTTCAAACCCATAGCTTTATGTAATGTGGTGTACAAAATTATTCCCAAGGTGATTGCCAATAGACTCAAGCCCCTTTACCAACGCTCATCTCAGAGGAGCAAACGGGCTATGTGGAAAGAAGGTAACATCATCCAAGCTCACGAGGTGGTACACTCTCTCAAAAGCAACAAACAAGCTGGTATAATCATTTAGCGAGACCTAACGAAAGCTTAAGACAAGCTAAGTTGGTCTTATATAAGCGCAGTTCTAAGAGCCTATGGCTTCGACCAAAACTGGATAAGATAGGTTATGGCACTAGTTACCACGACCATTTTTTCCACCCTGCTCAATGGCGCTCCTTCAAGAACCTTCACACCCTCTGGAGGTCTCAGACAAGGGGATTCACTCTCACCCTTCCTCTTTGTTCTCATGATGGAAGGGCTAGGCAGAGCGATTAAAATGTCAAACGCTGAAGGAAGAATCCAAGGTATCAAACTCACCTTGGATGGAGCGGCAAATACTCATCAACAATTTGTGCATGACACAATGTTGCAGGGCATACCCACAGTGAGGGAAGCCAGAGCGATCAAACAAATCTTAAATGACTTTGCTATGACCGTTGGCACAGAAGTAAGCCTCAACAAATCAAAAGTTTTTTATCTTTAACACTAACATCGCTATTCAAAGAAACATCACTAGGATTCTTGGGTTTCAAAAAGACCGGTTGCCTTCCAAGTATCTAGGTATACCTCTTACAGATAAGCCTCTAAGCAACCATGGTGGTTTGGGGCTTCATGACCCTGAAACCCTCAGCAGAGTTTCAGGAGCTAAACTCTGATGGAGGTGAACCAAGGAATCGGCAACCCCCTGGGCCAAGCTTTGTAAACAAAAATATCCCAAGAATTTGCAGGAAAAGGATCACATTCAAATGTGAGGGCATATTAAGGGCTCCCACATTTGGAACCTTCCCTGGGAAAATAAAGGTATTGTTCAGCAGCATAGTTTCTGAGAGATCCGGGCTAGGAACCTAGCTCGGTTTTGGGAAGATCACTGGGAACAGGAACCCAACGTGTATAAGAATGAATTAACAGCTCTCAAGAATGACACTGACAACAAAAGTCTACTCATGGTAAATGACTTCTAGGACCAAACAACAATGGAAAATAGAAAATCTGGAAGGATCTAGGCCACAGTGAAGAGAGCCCTTTGAAGGCCCACACTGACTCTCTTGCTCGGGATCTAGAGCATAGAAAGATTTTGGTATCCTCCTTTCCTGACCAACTAAGATGGGGAAGAAACACCGAATGAAACTTCAACCTTAAAGAAGCTAAACAGATAGTAACAGAGTTTAACTACCAAAACCTCGATCAAGTATGGAAAAATCTTTGGCAGAGCCCCCACTAGATAAAAATAAAGTTTTTCATTTGACTAATTCGTCAAAGAAAAATTTTAACTTGGGAGAATCTCCTGAAAAAAGGCTTCATTGGTTCATCCAAATGTTACCTATGTGGCTCACAAAAGGAGACGATGGATCACTTTTTCAACCTCTACCCCTTCACCTCTACCATGTGGAAATGGGTGGCTTCAATCTTTAGGGACACTGATAGGGATAGACTCAGCGTCTCCAACACTTTGAAGAATTGAAAGAAAAACTTCTCAAAGAATGAAATCATCAATAAACCTTAGACTCTGGTTCCAGGGTTTATCATCTAGGATGAAAGAACGTAATAGTAGGATCTTCAAGAACAAAGCAAGCAACCCCAGCGCATAATTGATCAAATTTTAAAGCAACTCAAAGACACAGTAAGAAGCTTGTTGTGGAAACCTCCAAAGGACCCTTCTCTGCCCCAAGATGCGTGTATACTACTGCATTTGGGTCTCCATTCCATAGGCCCACAGGGCATAATTAAGGGTGTGAGCCAAATAAATGCAATACAAATATTTGCAAGCCTCCTCCACATGGTTTCTTACAAGTCAATATAAACAGAGCGTCTAAGGGAAACCCAGGGTTAGCTGCTTTTGGGGGTGTTATAAGAAATTAACAAGGACGAATAAAGGAGATCTTTCATGGCCACTTGGGGAAGGCCACTAATAACATGGCGGAACTCTCAGCCTTAGAGCAATCCCTGGAAATCTTGGTGGACTCAAATTCACACAATGTCATCATTGAAGCAGATTCAAAATTGATTATTAGAGCGGCCAAGAAAATATGCAATGGTACAGTTCTGGATAAAGTGTCGAAACATTGGAGGTTATCGCATGTCTTTCTCCGTATTTATGCCCACCTGCAAACCTTAAAAACTGTAAACTTTGTCCATGTCAAAAGAAAAGCTAATATGTTCACTGATCGTCTAGTAAATGAAGGAGTGACTAGTAAGGAAAGAGACATTCAACAAGTTTGGGAGTTGATACCCCCAAGAAACTGTTAAGATTGTTTCTGTCGCGCTGCTAAAGATAGGGATAGATGGATCGACAGGATGGATTGATGAGGTTCAAGACACTGGCAGGGGTACCTAGATGCTTATATTGTTTGCTTGTTGATTGGCAACGGTTCGCAGATTGTATTGGCATCAGTATTCCAACGGATTTGAGCGGATGGTCGAGATCAGTGGAAGTAGACCAAGTAAGCAGTGGCATGGAAATTGATTTTGGACCGATAGATCTCAGTTGAGATAGATATATGGTGTTTGGGCAAAGAAGTTACCTAACAATTAACGAATAGAAGCGGGTTGGAGAAACCCACAAGTGGATTTCAAGCAGAGGAAAGGTCGTAAACGGTAATTCCTCGTGGGCTCCGATTCCCCATACACAGTGACACATAATAGCCAAGTGAGAGAGAAAAACCGCCATGGTGTTTGGGCAAGGAAGTTACCCGACAGTTAACGAATAAAAGCGGGTAGGAGAAACCCACAAGTGGATTTTGGCGAAGGAAAAGTCGTAAACGGTAATTCCCCATGGGCTCCAATTCCCCACACACTGTGACACGTAACAGCGAGGTGAGAGAGGAAAACCACTTTTCAAACGGATTTGGAGTGCACAAGTTAACCGGCCAAAATATGTGCGACCCGTAAGATCTGGTGGAGCGAGATCAACAATTGACAGACGAAGAGCAAGTCTCGAAATCTGAAAGTGTTGTGACCGTTGGATCTTGAATAGATCAACGGTGAACAAGTGCCGACGAATCTTTAGAAAGGTGGATTTCAAACTTTTTTAAACTGTGGTTTGTAATACCATCGAGTCTGGATTAGTGGAAGTTTCGCAGAACTCTACGACTTTTGGAGGGCTCTGTTAGCTTAGCAGAAGCTCGAAAGTTGTCAATGGATGACAAAGAGCCCGTGGAAGTTTAACACTCTGTTTAAAAAAATTTGGAAACCCGTGAGAATTGGTTTGATCCTAGGTTTTGTTTTCCCTGTTGATGGCATTCCCACAACACATTAGTTCTTGTTTGAGTCTTTCCACTAACAACGACGTGTACCATATGTAATGTACTTGTACGGGTAATAAAAAGCTTCATTCTTACTTGACCCCAACCAAAAAAAAAAAAACAAACACTTCTTTTACAAAAGTAGTTTCATGCTTACAAACATGTCTTGCAATTTCCTAATGTTAATAAATTCAACATCAAAAGATTTCAAGAGAGGAGGCATTACACATCAAATAATATCAAATTTTTTAGTGACCATCAAAATTTATAACACACAAACATCAATATATATTCCAAAATGCTTTAATTATGAAGACACTTCTTTTACAAAAGAGGTAGTTTCATGCTTACAAACATGCCTTGCAATTTCCAATTTCCAACTGTTAATAAATTCAACCTCAAAAAATTTCAAGAGAGGAGGCTTTATACATAAAATAACAATAATAATAATAGAGAGTGTCAACATCGTTTTTTCAAGAATCACATCTTAGGTGTCAACATCACTTTTCAAAAATTGAAAATCCCATTTCACTCAAATTGGACAAAATAAAACCATCATTAAATAGATCTTTCATTAAGTTTTAGTGTGACATACAAAATAAATTTTATTTAAAAATATTTTTTCAAATATAGATTAGCATCAACTTTTTTTTGGAGTTTTAAAGTGAAGTATGGCAAGAAATTGAGTTTCCATCTAGTATAGTTTTCATTTAGAAATGTTATTTCTTTGTTATATCTAGTACATCACTCTTTATATCTTATTATTCAAATTTGTAACATCTATACGTTTATTTTCAAATACATATTATTAACATTAATTTTTTTTAGACCATCAAGAAATATAACTTTAAAATGGCTTAAGAAATTTATAGTTCCTCTACAATTTTTTTTAGGTAATTGATTCTTATAAATCAATTATATATTATTAACATTAAATGTTTTTAGACTATCGAAAAGTATAACTTTAAAATGACTTAAAATATTTATATTTCCTCTCTACAATTTTTTAAGTAATTGATTCTATAAATCAATTTCTGATTTAAATTTAAACATTTTTTTATTTTTTATTTAAAAAACATTATATAAATTTTATTAATTTTAATTTAAAAATATATAAATAAAATCAATAATTATTATTCACCAACTTTTAATTAATAAAGCAAATATCCATATTAATTTATTAAATACAATAAAAATAAATAAACAGTAATAGTCCTTTACAATATATTAATACAACCAATATCCCTATCATTTTAATAAATATAATGAAAAGAACAAACATCGATTTATCAATATAATATTAAAAAAATGAATCATTGCAATTAAACCAATTTGATACCGTGTTACTTTTATTTTCAATCTTTGTAATTAAATTAGTTTGATATTAGGTTAAAAAAATGAATCATTCCAATTAAACCAATTTGATACTATGTTACTTTTATTTTCAATCTTTATAATTAAATTAATTTGATGTTATGTTTTTTTTATAAAGGAATAAAAAAAATATTGATTATTTTATAATATAATAGATATATATTTATATGTTAGTTTAATAATAATTTTTTTGGAAAAAACGAATTAAATTTTGAAAATTAGCTTTTACATCTAGAAAATGAAAGAGGAGTAAGATTGTTAATATCCAAAATAGTATACAATTATATTTATTTTAAAAGAAAAATTCTGTCAACAATAATTATTAAAATATCAAATTTATCATATTATTAACTAAAATTTTAAACTCAAATAAATAATAATAATTATTCAATATATTTTTCAACAGTGAAAATATTTATGATCACTATTGTTAAACCAACAATGGGGACAACCATCACCAACTACTATTCATGAATGCAATTTGTCAAACCAGCAATGGGACAACCATCACTAACTACTATCCATGAATGCAACCTGACTCGTCACTGTTTTTCAAGGAATTAATTACTTTTACTTATGTCAGTGCAACCTGACTCGTCACTGTTTTTCAAGGAATTAATTACTTTTATTTATGTCAGATGCTTATAGGTGAAAGCTGACTCATCTCTGTTATTCAAAGAAAACACCTCTAGAAAAATCGGCCCTAGAATTACCTACTTTTACTCTGGCCAAATACTTACAAGTCTGGGACCATTTATTTATTTCATTGTGCTAGAAAAAGACTTCCTTAGCCTAAAATCAATCATTATTTCTTTATGTCACAGGAAAACAAACTCTCAACTTCAAACAATTTTAAAATTTATAATTAAATTAAATTTAATACTTTTAATTAATCATAATAATAATTACTTTATCTCACCATATACATTATTACCTTTGCACCCGCGTTAACCTTGGACTTGGAATCATTATCAAAAAACTGAGATTTATCCTCTGATGCGCTTTATCTTTTCGTTGTCTTCCCTTAATATCCACCTAATTTATCCCGTGTTACCTTATTATTATTAACTCAAAATATCTTTATCTTTTCGTTGTCTTCCCTTAATATCCACCTAATTTATCCGGTGTTAACTTATTATTATCAACTTGAAATATCTGTTCCAAGGTTGCTTTTTAAAAGAAGATTTGCTTTGAGATTGCTGTGTTGGAAAAGAAAGATTTGCTTTGGGATTGCTGTGTTGGAAAACACTGTACTTTATGTAAGCACTAACAAAATAAGGAATATTGCTGACTATAGAAATTTCAGATTGGCTGGCCTAAACAACCATTTAATTAATATTGTTTTAAGAAAGATTTTGCCATGAGAATTATATGTTGGCATACATTGTACTTCATATGTCTGTGCTGTCATAATAATCAGGAATATGTTGCGTGGCTAGATCACAATTCAGATCATTTTAAAATATAATTTTAATATAACCAGCAAACATTAAAATGTCAGCTGGAACACTTTAAAAGCCACCCACAATTTTAAATCCAAACTATTTACATAGTAATACCCATCCCATCCCAATACAGCAAATTACACCTACACAACAAAACGGTCAAATCGTTACCCATCCCAAACACAGCAAAATTACACTTGCACAAAAAATCTTAACCCATCCCCATCGCAACCACAACAAATTACACCTAACAACAAAGCAGTCAAATTTTAACCAGTCCCGACCAACCACATCAAATTACAGCTACTAAAAACAGTCAAATATTGACCACAGCAAATTACAGCTACTAAAGAAGTGTCGAAAATTAACCACAACAGTAACCTAATGGGGGCATGTTTTACGAATCCGCGTGTGATACAAATCCTACCACAGTACTACCAATATACCACGAACATACTTTGGCATTAAAGAGCAAAGGCCAGAACAAGAAACCCTCGTTGAAAGGTCCGAAGATGTATATTTTTCAAATAACAACTTGAATAATACAAGTTCCTTATAAAAAAAATTCTACGCATCGTTTAGAACGACAAATAGCATCTTTGAACACGACAAATAGCATCTCCGTAACAAGTTGAAGAATCATGTTAGCATGCAACTTCCCTATGGCAGACAAAGATAACCAGTAGATGCATATCAAATTCTTCTTTGGGATTTTGAAAACATGGTACGCATCAATGCTTACCTTATGATTTGACAAAAGCACAAAATGTAATCCTGGAATATTTTACTGAATTCCAAGACAAAACACTGGTAAACTAGATATCATAACGAAAATCAATGGTACAGAACCATAACAGCAGAGCAAAACCAAAATTAAGGAGTACCTCTACACTTGTGATGCAGATTATAGATGCTGTTTCTTTTAATCCATTTCTCCTCTATCCCAGTTTTTATATGTAAATATTCATCGTCAGAAGACATGCAAACCCCCATTCCATTTTCCAATGGAGATATCCATATTCGGGAGGATATGCATAGCAGAACCCAACACAAAATCTTACAGACAAATAAGGGAGTTCCCTACAGCTCCCACTGTTAAGAGCACAGGGACGCTGGAACTCGTAATCAGAAAAACGCGCTGAGAAAATTACTGCATCTTCCAGTTTAAGATTTCTGCAGATTGGTAGAAACATACTTCTGCAATGACTGTACAACATCAATTGTTTGGTCAAAAATAGCTTCTTTGCTTCGCAATTCACTACCTAGCATGCTGCTTAATGCCCTCAATCTTTTATCAATTCTGTGCGCTTTCGATTGACCATGGACATCTGGCATGAATTCCTCTTCCACCCCTCCATCTTCATCGGCATTACGCTTGCGTTTTCCTGGATTCTCGGGGGGGTAAACAGAGAAGACTTCGTTTGAGGAAGCGCTGCAACAGTCGGCTTCTGCAGCATCGGAAAAGGTAAGAGAGCTGGTTGCCTCGTCATCTTCTTCGAAGTCTTCATCTAAATCAAGCAAAGCATCAAGTTCTTCAGAATCTTCGTCAAAATAAGAACTATCAGTATCAAATTCCTCAGCATCTATGTCAAAAGAAGAATTAGAGCCTTCGGAACCAGCTAGATTGTTATTTTTCAGTTCATCGCTCTCAGCACTGGAAATAATGCCATGCCTGACATTGGAATTGAAAGAACACAAGGGCGAAGACAATGCTCTTGTGGCCTTGGCATTTTCATAGGCTGCAATCCCTGAAGCCAGCGTCTCATTAAAAGACGGCCACTCTAAAATTGGTTCATGCATAGAGTGGCAGAAAACCCTCGTTGAATCGCCAGTCCTGTCAAATATCACATATCCTTTTGAAGGCATATACAGCGGTTTCTTTAGCGACGTTGCATCATTAAGCTCCGGCTTTAATAATGAAACGGTAGCAGAAAGGTCAACCAGCGGCTCCATGGGAAAACTTGTGAGTCAAATTTATGTGGATTTCTACTTTAAAGACCTGCCCTCTGAACGAACTATAAAGTATCAAAAACTTCTTTGATGAAGCCCCTCGACCTGTCACACAACACTTCTGCTAAAATCAGATCTATGCGCGAATATCTCCGTCTCAAGGATTTAAAGCAGTCACCTCGAACTTATTGCCTTTAACGCCAAAATCGATGTCACCGGAAACCAGAAAATGACAGCAATTACTCGACCACAACCTAATAAACATAAAATAAATAACAATAACCCTCGCAGATTCTTTAACACGCCAAATAAAAGACGTACTTTGAAGAAAAATGCACCGAGAAACACTTTGCCAGCGGCAACTAGAAAACCTAACAGTAAGGTTCGTCTCCGTTACGTCACAGGCTTAAGCAGAAGTCGGAAATATCGAACCTGGAGGACAAATTTAGAAGAAAAAAAGATGAAATCAGCATTTACAAATCGCAAACCCATAAATCTATTAAATGCTAAAGAGCTTCCTTACACACAGGAGAAGAGATGCAGTATGTCATTGAGCGCGCCACAAAAGCCGCACTTCCAGACATTTAATTCACAAAATAACAAGATGAAAAAATATAAATAGCAAACTCTCCAACGTTTGCATGCAGGGACGAACCCGACAATGCCGTAAAGATTGGAAGCCACTGATAAATCCGGTAGCAACGATGCAATTCTTCTTCATCGTCATTACTAGAGACCGGCCACTTCTCGCTTCTCCGCAGAAAACAAACAAATCGGGACGTCTTTCTGGGTTCGAAATCAGAGGTCTTCAAGAAATGATGAGAAGCAATCGAACGCTGCTGCCGCAAAAGCCAAAAAGACGCAGCGGCCACAAGTACAGTCGACAGGCCCTCATTGTCTTTCCAAAGTTAACTCATAGCCATCGCATGCGAGAGATGCGCATTAAATAAAATACAGTAGCGCTTTAACACGGCCGCTACGAATGCATACTCGGCTGCATCGCACGCTAAGTTGCCAATAATGGAACTCTCTCACACCTTCCGCATTAAATGCTCAAGATCCTCTTCAAGATTTTGCCGCAATACCAAAATATCAACCCCTGCACACATCCACAACCACTATTTCAGCATGTGACTCTGGCGCCAATCAGAAAACACAGCTCTTAACAACTAAAATCTCGATGCTAACGGTTTAATTCCTCCAAAAGCACGAAATCCCGGGAATTCCGCAGTTGCATACCGACATCACCGGTTCTATTCCCAATCATAGCCATCCGAAAAAAAACACACATTTTCAACCAAAGACACTGAAGCTTTTCTGCTTAATACTTTCTTAAAACTAAATTATACACCAAATTAGTTTGAAACCGATTGCAGATTTCCAACATTTTCACAAGCTTGTAACAATTTTGGCAAGTATTATAATATTGCACACAATAAGTAATTAACTATATTTGATTGTTTCCCATTATTGTTCTACTAACAACAAACTAAAATTAGCTTTATATAACAACCCTAGTTTGATACTGACTGCTAAAATAATTATTACTTCGGATTACTTTTTCTGAACACAACTCTTTCCGAATCATCTTCAAATCCCGTCGACTGCGAGCTTATTCGTACTTGCAGTGGCTTAAGTCTAATTCTTCAAGCTTAAATAACTCTGCACATATGGTCTTCAAAGATTCATCTTGCATTTTTAAATTTCCAAAACCTATTTCAATCTCAATCTTCCAAAATCGCTGAAAGATTACGGACTTCACACCTTACATCTTTAAATTTCCAAGTTATAAAACCTATTTCAATCTCAATCTTACAGAATCACTAAGATTACGGACTCCACAGGCTGTCACACCGATTCACAGCTTTAAATTTCCTAGTTTAATAAATCTTTAAAACTAGTGTAAGGAATCCGGTGTACAGCATTATTTTCGCGATTAAAACACACGAAAATATTGAAGCGCAGTCATACAAATCCCGCATATCTTCTCCATTGATCATCGAATCGAATCCCGTAACCTCATTTTCTAGCCCAAAGGACAAAATTACACTCACTCCTCCTAGAAACCCCTAAAATAAAACAAAAGATTCCGTTCTTTCGTTCCAACCCTTAAAGTCTCGCAATCTTCGCAAGAACGCGAAGACAAACAGAAATGTTATGATTATTATCCGCTTACCTGCAAAGAAGGAGGTCCGCAACAGCGATCCTCGCCCGATTTTCTGTAGATCTCTCGAAAACGAACTGCCAAGGGCCCGATCTTCCTGCCGATAAATCCCGTCAACGCATTTTCCCCATTTCACGCCGATTGACACTTGCTGCCATCATACCTGCTTCCACCATCTCTTCAACACAAATTCCCTCCCACGATCAGCACGCATTTGCTAATTTAATGATGCTGATATTAGAACAATAATTGCTCCGTTTAACAAGTGCGGCGGCCGTAGTCTTGCCATTCATTACCCGTCCCGTTACACACCTGTGAGAACGTACTGGAAAAGCCAGCGAAATACATCAAAGACCGGAGTGAAAAGAAAGTGGATGGGAGCTTGAAGGGCCGGTGAAATCTTACTTTTACTGCACGTGAAACCGGCTTTAGCCTTTTTACCAGGCCTTTCTTTATGTAGTAGATATGTGGAATCCCTCGTTGGGCGGGCCACTCTCCAGGCCTCCGCGTGCGTTGTCTTTAAAGACGGCACTGTGAACAATGCCATTGCCGGAATATAGGCCGCGCATATTCCCGTCGGCATTCAATGCCCTTGGGAGCCGTGACGGTGACCTGTCGCAAAGCCCTTCGAACGCGCCGGGAAGGCGTGACGGAACGGGACGCGGCGACCTAGACACCAGCAACTGCGATGTGAAATTTTGGGAATCTTGGAAAGACGGGGCGTCAACGGTTCGAGTCTCGCCGGTCCGGTGGTCGGCGCTCATTAATGCGCGCATGCAGAGCAAGGATGCATGTGAAGGAGATCTTGTTATCTTTTGAATATTCACGTGCGAATGACGTCATGTTGCAGCACGCGCTGGAAGGACGAGATGAGTCATGGGCGTCCCATGACGAGGACGATGATGATGGCCTGCTGCGTGTGGGATTAAGTAGACGCGGATGTTTGGCATGCATGCATTCTTATTCCTGGGGCCGCGAGTCCCCACCCCAACCTGGACCTGTCTTTTGTGGCGCCCCGTCTTTCGCCTTATCATTTCCCTACTGCTACTGCCCCTGCCCCTTGCCCCCTTTCAATATTTATTGTCCATCACATGCCCCTACTCCCCAACTCCTTTTTCACTTTCAAACAAAATTTGGCCAAACACCTTGACAAGAAAAGAAAGAATATGCAGCATTAGAATGTGATGTGGACATTTACATGGATGGAAGAAGTCCATTTTATATCAAGTATTTTACCTTACAAGGTTTTACACACTTTTTTGGAATTGTAAATTTGAATAGTTTTGTCCCATTTTGATTTTCTTTGGGGGTCATCCACCCGTTTTGCTATATAATTGAACATATTTGATTTTTTTTTGGGTTCACCCATCTACCACATTAGAAACCATTTGCTATATAATTAAACATCATTCTAATATTTGTACAAATTCATGTTAAATGAATGACATCTTTCTTTGTGAGCTCGTACAACTAAACGCTTTTTAACAAGTGTAAAGAGTGGGTACGAATCAAAGAATTCAAACTTTAAAAAGATAAAAGGTCCCTTTCATTCCATTAAAGGAAGCAATGCCTTCTAGTTAATATTTTGTAAAAAGAACTCGAAAATTGAAAAAAATGAAAGTCCATTATCAATATAATAATATAAAGATGTTGGAAAAAAAAAAAAAAAAAAAAAAATTATTGAAACAAATGGAAGGCTATTATCAATATAAGAAAGGAAAATTTAATTTTAATGTCTATGAAGCTAAAGATAGCTTATGGGACGGTAGCTTATAGATATTAGATGTTGGATTTAGAATATGTGGTAAAAAAATGTTTGGTTAAAAATTATTTTTTTAAACGGAAGGAAATGTTCACGCATTTGATAAGAGAAAGCTTACCTTTTAAGGATTGATAAGAGAAAGCCTATCTTTTAAGCACTGTTAGTTTGTAATTCCAAGAGATGTGGTTTCCTTAAATAATAATGATGAGTCAACTTTTTTTTGTCTGATGGAAAAAATGGAAAATGTTTGTTATTTCATTGAAATAAAAATATACATATTGTTGTTCTATTACATCATCTCGGAAGTCTTTCAAACCAGAATAAAAACAGTCAAACATAAAAACCGACAAAGATCCCAATGATTACAATACCCCAAATTAGAAAAATGTTGCTAGCATGTTTCTTAACGATATCGTTGTCTTTTTTTGTTATCATTAAATGTCTGACAAGAGTAACGCTTCCTTTGAGTCTTTTTTTGTTATCATTAAATGTCTGACATGAATAACAATAACGCTTTCTTTGATCTTCTATCCACATCAGTGTTGTGTTCCCTTTTTGTTATCACTAAATGTCCAATAGACTGGCTTTTATCCACATCAACTTTGTGTTCCTTTTTTTGCTCTCACTAAATGTCCAACAAAACTGGAGTAACGCTTACGTTGTGTTCCCTTTTTGTTCTCACTAAATGTCCAACAGAACTGGAGTAACGCTTATGTTCCCTGTGGATATGTGATACCTCGAACTCCTCAAAAAAAAATGAAGTTGGTGAAATCTTTGTTGCCAAGAATTTAGTGCCAAACTATATAATCTATTCTTTGTTGCCAAGGATTTAGTGTCAAACTATATAATGTGTTGATCAATAAACACTCGATAATCACCAAAGTTTTGTAGGCACTTCATGTGCCTAGATATTGCAAAGTCAAGGATAAGCCAATGCCCAATAAATTCAGATTTATTATTAGATTTAGGCCCTAACCCCAAGCTAAGAAGGAAAGAATGGTGGTTATTTTGGTGGATGAGTCAACTTGAGTCAACCTATATTTGCAAATAATAACCAATAATAATTGTCATCCATTACTAATTTGACAATTAAATTATGATCAATTTCATTACTATATATAATCAAATCATTCAAATATATAATTTTTTTAATGTGAAATAACATAATTAGAATTAATTGTCATCCACTACTAATTTGACAATTAAATTATGATAAATAAATTTCTTTAATTCAAATATATATATTTTTAATAAATGTGAAATAACATAATTTGAATTAATTTGAAATGGGGAATTTCACAGTAGAGATTATTGAAAGAAAGGTCTATGTAGTTTGATAAATTAAAATATTAAAGAAGTTAATAGTTAAAAAACATGAAAGTACCATAATTTTTCTTTTTTTAAAAACATGAAAGGGCCATAAATTTTCTTTTTTAAAGAATATTAGTGTGTGGAAATTTCGTCCTTTTTAAAAAAAAAATTGGCGGAATAGAAAAGTTTATGGTTGTTATATTTGGTTCTTGGGTTTGTTAAGAAGAAATTCCGTTATATTTTTATTATTAAAATTTTGAAAAGAAAAACATTACAAATATGAAGATATAGGTATGAAAAAATGTGTTGTAATTTAGAGAAGAGGATGGTGAACTTTAAGTTGTTTGTAGAATTTTTTAATAATTTAGGTAAATAATTTGGAGTTATAATGTAAAGTTTTAAAATTTAAAAAAAAAAAATAGTAATAATTCATATCATTTTGGCAATTATAAAGAAAAAAAAATATATATATATATATATATATATATATATGTATTTATTACTATTACTAGAAAACTTAGTAGAGTTGATTTAAATCAAGTTTTCTATAGATTTTGGATCTAAGTTATGATTTCCATTTGGAGTTATATTATATATATATATATATACTATTTCTAACTATTTAGGGATGGTTAGAGTTTGATAGATTCTATTTGATTACACGTTTTTTTTTTATATTGGAGTGTATTTTAGATATTTTCTCCACAAGTTAATGGCTAGATAAATATACTTTCTTATCATGTACTATTACATTAATTAATAAGAGCACTCAACACATTTTTTTGCAATAGCATCTACTATGTTTTTCATCTTCAAGATGCATCTACTATGTTAAATATATATTAGACTTGAGAAACTTACTAAAAGTATCTCTGATTCTTTTTAGAATTCCAAGAATCCTTAAGAAAATAGAGAGATTTGACAACCTCACTCTTACTTGGAATTGTTGTGATAAATAATGTACCCATATTGAAAATTTCAAATCTTGGTGAGACAAATAAGTCGACACAACACCAAAACAAGCATCCTTGTTGAAAGACCTTTATATGGCTTTCATGATTGAAAAGGACAAATAATAAAGAAAGCTTTGGAATAAAAAATGACTTTTTGTGCTATGACTTTGTTGGAATTAGTTTATTTATAAAGTAAATTAATGATAGTCATAATCCATTTAATCATTTTTTCATAAGAAATATCTTATATCCCATATCAAGAATATACATAGTTCGGTTCTCAAAAAAAACTCAATCACAAAACTTAAAACCATAATAATAAATCTCATTATGTCACTTACAAAAATTAAATTTAGATTAAAAAATAACAATCATTAACCTAACCCATTCAATCTATAAATTAAGACTTTACAAATAATATTATTAATCTTCAGCCTTAAAATATACAACTTAGTTTGTTTTCTATTCTTTCTATGTAATTTCTTAATTAGCCCCCAATGTGGACAAAATATTAATAAAGGCCAGCAGTAAACATCATACTCCATAGCATTAGTCACCATTGTGGACAAAATATTAACGAGGAGTAGTAGTAAACACCCTACTACATAGCATCAGATAATTTGTATATTAGGGTATACATTATTGGATTCAAAAATAACTTTATAATGCTCACCATTAATGAATTAAATTAAGTGTGAGTGGGCATCTTCTAAATAAATGAGTGACATTTTAGTAAACCCCTAGTAGATGAAGATAGCGACCATCTTCTCACGAATAAATAAAATATTCATTCCCGGTAGGCAAAGAATAATATTTAAAAACTTCAATATGCAGATTTTTCAACGCAAATCATGAAGTATTATTTTCCAACCTTACAAACAAAACATGTGTACTCTATATAAGCAAGCATAGATATGTGGAGCTCTACATATGAGTTGCATGTTTGTGTTAACTTATGTATAAAGTCAAAAGCTTGCACTAAATTAGTATATGGCAAGAAGATTTATATTGTGATGAGTTAAGTCACCTAGAGGTAACAAAAGTCAAAGCACTCACCAAACTACCATGGAGTTGCTTTGGAAGTATTGTGAATGTTGGGTCAAACTAATAGAATTTCAAATCAATAGTATAAGTGCAAAATTAAAGTAGCGGATTTTTTGGTGGGTGCAGTCTTTTTCATTTTGGAGATAGTAAAGGCTAGTGATGGGACGTTAACCTTGTTCATCTAAACTTGATTGTTAAAGGCTCAGAACCCAATGCAATGACTTTTTATAATATTAATCAACAATAAACTTTTTATTTGTAGTTTTCCTCTGCACATTACCTAATCCAAAATTGAACCCTTAAATCTAAGTTTCATGAAATTCAGAGTTAACAAAAAATCAAATTTGAAAATTCGACAAAGTGTCAAGTTGTTGAGTAAAGAGAGTTTTATTGAGCTAAGGAAGCTAGTCACAATTTTTAGAAGTGAGAATGACATGTAGTCAACAAAGTGACCAACCATTGATGCATGTAATGTTTAGTAAGAAGTTGAGCATGAATGTTAATCTAGAGGCCAAGTATTATTGAGTAAGGAGTTTAGGTGTAATTAATTTTTTTTTGTAAGATGAATTTTAGAACATGGTGGGGATTATGCTTAGGAAGGAGCAAAGCTTAGTGTTTGGGATAAGATACGAGAGATTAAGATGTGAATGTTGAATGTAAGTGTAACAATCCCTTTTCACATTTATCTGCTTTTACAAGCTCTCCCAGGTAAATATGAATTGAGTGTCACTATGATATGACCTGACCTCCAAGTTCCAATTATGGAAGTGAGAATGACTAACTGACAACTTACAACCATCTCTCATAGACCACAAACCACACAAAAGCCCGCAAACCACCTTAGGTGATTAATCCCTGAGATGGAACTAGTTTTCACTGACTTAACACCCCAGCTGCACCCTTGACACACTACACATATGGCTATGAGGCTCTAACCGCGCGCACAAGCCTGTCTACCAGCAGTTGTGACCAAAAGTCCCCTGTAATGTGCATGCGGTCGCAAGATCTATGCCACTTTTTCAGGCAAGCCTCCAGACCACTACCCATAACTGATTGTAACTTATCATAATCATAAATAAGGTTATGACAAGGCTAACCATTCAAAGCTTGAACAAGATCTTGACCAGAACATGCCTGGTACATGATAGACATTTTGTCAAACATATGGTAAATATATAAGCTACAGGTCATGAATTCATATTTGATCATAAACTTTGAACTTCATCTGAGAATCACCAAGAAGGCTCAATGCCCTCTCAAGCTAGCTGCAACAACACTAATTAACCCATGCATTCATCAACCATTCAATAAACTATCAAATCATGAACAAGAGCCATAGCTAGAGTACATCATAGAACCATGCTTATAACCAACATGTAGCCAGAATAGAAACCATAATAAATCAGCAATAAAATCCACAGAATAACAAGTACATGTGTTCATTAATTACATTAGAAGAATACCTCATATTAACTTATGACAAAGCCAACCAAGTCAGGGACTTCCAAATACCACCCGACCATAGAGTGGGTTGAACCAAATCTTTCTTTTAGCCAATCACCCCCATGCCATATTCCAAGCATTAATGTGGGATCTCATGGGATAAACCAAAACATAATCAACCAGGGACTCCAGAGGTTAAACCACCTCCACCCTTAAGCTATTGTGATCTCACCTAAACCAATCCCAAGATCACAAAACCAAACCAAGCTTGGATGCCTCAAAATTCCTTCACCATATTTTAAGGAATTTTACTGTCTCCACCCACCTGTCGAGGGTTTCCTGAAAAACCGTCTCCACTCCCAACCCTTGGGATTTCCCTAAGACCACCTCCCCTGGATCCAAAAACTTTAGGCAATCCAAAGCTCAACCAAGAATGAATCCCATCACACCATGGCTATACAAAAACTGGCAAGGGAAGGTTGAAACCACTGTTAAACTAGGAAAAACCCATGCCAATGACAACAAATGACAAAATAAACAAATGCATGTACCATGCATTCACATCCCAACAAGGAAATCACACATGCAACCTGTTACATGCAAGATCTTTCTGTTGAAGTTGTTGATCCAACCTTCCCCTTCCGCTCCTTGGCTTTCCTTTGCTTGCTTGCTTCCCTTTCTCCAAACCCAAGTGAATGCTAGAGTGCTCCAAGAATACTCTAAGTGTGCAAGAGTGTAAGAGAACCAAAAGCTAAACTCACAAAAGTTGTGAACTATTTCTCTGATGCCTTTTTATCGTTGATGTCTCTTTTTTCTTCATTTTCCTTCATTTTTCCTCTAATTTCCCTTGTGTGCATACTTGTGTCTCTACACCTTATTTTTCTCCTATTTTCCTTTATTTTTCATAATTTAAATGTCATTTATTACCTCTTTGCCTTTATCAATGCCTTTGTCAATTTCCATAGCTATTATTAAACCACAAGTGATGTCCACTAAAGTGTTTTCCCAACATTCAACTTGGAATATGTGTCCCATGATCGTAGTCTTATTTTGCCTTTATTATCCTTTATTACATGAAACTTTAACCTAGGCATGTTACAAACCCCTCCCCTTGGGGGAACACCATCCTCCGTGTTCTATGACACCTATGACCAACAAACCATTGAAAACAAAGCATACTGCCTATGGAGATTTATAACATAGCTCGATGCAGTATTTACAATGACATCCTGCTGGAAAACAAAACAAACATACCACTTATTGGAGCTTTATAACACAACTCATTGCGGTGTATGTATGTGCATATAATATATATATATAATTATATATATATATATAATATATATATATATATAATATATATATATATATATATTATATATGCTTGAACCAGAAAATAATGAAGGATACAAAGCCCACATCTGATTAGTCATCTCCCATGTAGCTTCATTGGACCCAAAGTGCTTCAAGTGCACTTTAACTTGCTTTATTACTTGGTTCTGGAGCATGAGTTATTTCCGTTGCAGTATGCATTGAGGTTATGGCTGGAGCTCTCCCTCTGCTTCCACCTACAATACAAACCAATCAATCACATTATCAACATCCTAGACATATCTCTTAAGCAATGAAACATGGAAAACATCGTGGACTTTCACTATTGGTAGCAATGCAAGTCAATATGCCACTGGTCCAATCCTCTCAAGGATCTCAAAAGGCCCACAATATCGAGATGTCCGCTTGGCACATGACCCAATCCTCAAGGATCTCCTCTTGGGCTTGATGCGCAAGTACACATGCTCCCCAACCTGAAACTCCTTGAATTCTCCGTGATGATCTGCACAACTCTTTTGCTTGTCCCATGTTGCCTTAAAATTCCTTTTGATAGCCTACATCTCCTGCTCCATCTCAACCAAGATGTTCGGCCTAATCAACACCCTATTCACTGGATCACTCTAGTTGACAGGAGTATTACAACTCTGCCCATAGAGAGCCCTAAATGGACTCATCCTCAAGGATTCTTGATACCCATTATTATATGATAACTCCACCAGTGGAAGATACTCCTCCCACTTCCTTTGTTGATGCATGATATACATCCTCAACATATCCTCAAGAATTATGTTAACAACCTTTGTCCATCCATATGTCTGTAGATGATAAGCTATGATGAAAGCTAACTCTGTCCCCAAGCCTGCAAACAACTCCTTCCAAATCCTAGAAGTAAACTCAACATCTTTGTATGATATGATCTTCTTGGAAACACCATGCAACCTCACTATCTCCCTGATGAAGATCTAAGTCGTCTCACTAGCTAAATTTGTAGACTTCACTACAATGAAGTGAGCTACCTTACCCAACCTATCAACCACAACCGTGATGGAATAATGTTGCTTTGATGTCCTCGGAAAACCTGTAATTAAGTCCATGGAAATAACCTCCCATTTCAATTCTGGAATCAGAATAGGTTGTAACAATCTAGTTGGGTTGGGTGTTTACACTCAGCTTTCACTTGCTGACAATCCAAGCATCTAACAACAAGCTCAACCACCTCTTTCTTCAAGTTCGACTAATGATAGATCTTCTTAACAAATATCAATATCTTATGATGTCATGGGTGACTTGAATACGAATTTACATGAAAATCCCTTAAGATAAGTTTATTGAGCTCATTGATATCTAACACATAAATAGAATTCCTGAATCTTACGAAGCCATTTTCTGTGAGGTACTCCTCATATATATCACCTTCACCCCGTTGCTGCAACCTCTGCTTTAGCTACTGGTACCTCTCATCATGTTGCCTTACATGCAAGTTACGCTCCTATAAATCTGTCTCATAAGAGCTCACAATTGAAATGGGATTCACCTACACTCTCCTATTGAGAGCATCTGCAACCTTGTTCTCCTTTCCCTTGATCTACCTAATCTCGAAATTAAACTTATTGAGGGTATCCAACCATCTAGATTGCCTAGCATTCATATTAGGTTGGTCAAACAAGTACCTCAATCCATTATGATCACTCATCAGAATAAACCTTCTACCAGGAAGATAATGCCTCCACATCTTTAAGGCATGAATGATAGTTGCTAACTCAAGATCATGAGTCACATAGTTCTGCTCGTGCTCATTCAACTTCCTCGACTCATAGTATACCACATGTCCTCCCTGCATCAGGACTCCTCCAAGTCCTTTCTTACAAGCATCTGTACAAACTACAAACTCCTTATCAGGATATGCAATCTTCAAGAATAGAACATTTGTAAGAAAATGCTTCAACTACTCAAAACTAATTGCACACTCCTCACTCCATTCAAACTTCTTTCTCTTTCTCCGCAAAGATGTGATATGATAGGAAATCTATGAGAAGTTCCTGGTGAATCTCCTGTAATAACCTGTTAGACCCATAAATGATTTGACCTCATCCACATTCCTAGGAGTTGGCATTTCCATGATAGTTCTAATATTTTCTAGATCCACTATTATACCTTCCTTAGGAACAACATGCCCCAAGTCATGAATCTGAGACTGAAAGAAACTACACTTGTTGAGTTTGGCATACAATTGATGCTCTCTCAACAATCTCAACATTGATGTTAGGTGCTCTGCATGCTCCTCCTCATTCTTGGAATATATCAATATGTCATCAATGAAAATTATCACAAACTTATCTAAATAAGGATACAACACATTTTTCATCAAGCACATGAAAGTGGTTGGAGCATTAGTAAGACCAAAGGAACCACCACAAACTCATAATGTCCATATCTCATGTGAAATATGGTCTTGTAGATATATTATTCTTTGATGCACACTTGATGATATCTTGATATCAAATCAATCATTTAGAGTACCATTGCTCCCTTCAGCTGATCAAACAAGTCATGAATCCTCAGCAATGGGTACCTATTCTTGATGGTCACTTTGTTCAGCTACCTATAATCAATGAAAAATCTAAGAGTACCATCCTTCTTCTTTACAAACAACACTGGTGCACCCCAAGGAGACACACTTGGCCTTATGTACCATTTAGCAAGCATCCTTTTAAGTTGCAACTTCAATTCCACCGACTCTAGAATGGTCATCATGTAAGGTGCTTTTGATGTTGGTGCTGCTCCTAGTACTAACTCAATAGGGAAATCCACTTCCCTATGAGGTGGTAAATCTAAAATCTCTGCAACAAAAACATCCTAAAATTGTTGCAAAATAGGGTACCTCTTCAGGACTTCATCATCTTCAACATCATTCCCTTTGTCAATGGAAATGTGCACTACAAACATTACACACCCTTTCCTACAACTATGCTTAGCTTGCATGATTGTAACCATTCTTACTGATGTAGGCTTATTCTTTCCCTACAATATTCTCTTCTCTCTGTCATCATCTAGGAACTCAATGGACTTCTCATAACAATCTACCTTGGTCTTGTGAGTAAACAACCAATCCATGCCCAAAAGCATACTATATGATCCCAAAGGAAGCACATTTAGATGTGTTTATGGAGGCATACTATTCAACTCAAATGCGCAAGCTCTCACCTAATGATAAACTCTTTTCTTCGTCCCTGTAGCCAACTGCACCAATCAAGACTCTGTGTGCACTTCTTTATTCAAGCCACACTTATCCACCAGGTTAGGACTAACATAACTATAATTAGATCCAGGATCAATTAAAATGGAAACTACTCGATCACAAAGCTTACCTTCCATCTCAATAATGGATGTCTGATGATTTGCCTACTTATTATCAAGTGTTGCATAGATCCGGGGAATGCTCTAACCAACATCCTCAACTGTTTATGCCTCCTAGGCACTGTAGATCTGTGGCCTTCCACCCTAGTACAATGGACAATCATTCTTGCAATGGTCTTTGCCACATTAATCCAACACTACAATGATTCTCTTCTACTACCTTTATTTTGTTGCTCTCTATGCTGAGGTCCATTTCCCTTCTCATTTGCATTAAAATTCTTGTAAGGAGCCGCATTCTCTTTCTCACCTGCATCCTGAGGTCTTCCTCGCCTCTGAGGCCCTTCTCCTTTATCCTTCTCATTCCCTTTCCAATCATGCTTAGGCTCAGACTCGCGCTTCGACTGCTCATAACAATGCTTCAATTTCCCAATGACTTCCTCTGATGATTGAGTCTCATCATACTCAATATGGTCCTTGAATGTTAATGTTAGTCCACTGATGAACCTTTGGACCTTTGTCTTCTCATCCTTAAGGTAGGACACATACCTCAACAACTCTAGAAACTTGGTCATGTACTCTTCATCTGTCATGGAATCCATCTTCAACTCATAGAATTCCTTGGCCTTTCCATCATAATATCTCTCAAACATGTACTTCTTTATAAAGAGTCTTTTAAACTCATGCCAACTCAACTCTTCTACCTTGATGCCTCTGACACACTTCACATCTTCCCACCAAATATATGTTTTACCCTGAGACTGAAGATCACTATCTTGGATTTCATATTCTCTGGGATCATACAATTTGAAGAACTTCTTCATCCCAAGCAGCCATGCTTCTGCATCTTCTAACTTCTTCATCTCTCCATCAAAGGTATGAGGCTTGAATTTCTTGAACTCCTCTAGAAAATATTTCTTCTCGCTCCTCCTATAAGGATTATGGTGGTGATGACAATGATGTCTCTCTGAACCTGAACTAGAATAAAATCCATAAGCACTACCTCTCTAGTCATGTTTATCCAACCATCTACCACCTTTGACTTTATCATCTTTGTCCAACCTGTATCATGATTGAGACCTGCTACCATATGCCCCATTAGTTCTTTCCTCTTATCCATGACTAATCCTTAATTGTCCATGCCTCTACAAACTTGATGGGCTCTAAAGGATAATTGCATTAACCTTAGATTTCTTTTCTTGATCTCTGAAAAGTCTTTCCCGTGTCTCAATTAGCCTTTTAGTATCTTCCTTACAACTTCTGATTTATGCCTTCAAACTTCTCAATGTATCTGTTATATCAGGAGAATACTCTTCTCCTTGCTGCTTAATTGATCTATAAGGAGAGTCTTATGAACTGTAATCCACCATTTTTCTCGTAATCTCTAATCTTCTTCTTCCGTCAAGCATACCATGTTAGATAAACCAAATAGAAACATAATAAAAATCACACCTTAGCTAAGTTCAAGGGAGGCTATCACATATGCACAAATTAGTCCAGATTAGCACGATACAGATACATACATCATGGCATCGACACATCAACATCATGCGTGATGACACAAGACTGCAATAACAACCACATGCATGATAACCATAACTATCACAATGCATTCATATTAATCACATATACAATCTATATACATGCATAACTATATACATTTACCCTGAGGTCCAGTGTTTCATTCTCACTCTGATAACACCTTGTGGTATCAGATATCACCCAAAGAGAATGATTCCATCCTGTAACTGCCCCCTCCCACATTTACCTGCTTTTACAAGCTCTCTCGGGTAAACATGAGCTGAGTGTCACTATGATATGACCTAACATCCAAGTTTCAGTTATGGAAGTGGGGATGACCAACCGATAACTTACAACCATCCCTTAGGGACTACAGTCCACACAGAAGCCTACAAACCACCCAAGGTCATCAATCCCTGATCTGGAACTCTTTTTCATTGACTTAACGCCCCAACCACACCCTTGACACACTGTGCATGCAGTTATGTGGCTCCAACCGAACGCACAAACTTGCCTACCAATGGCTGTGACAAAAAATCCCTTGTTTTGTGCATGCAGTTATGAGATCCATGCAACTTTTTCAAGAAAGACTCCAAACTATTACCCGGAACTACCTGTAACTTTCTAGAATCATAAATAAGGTGATGAAAAGGCTAACCATTTGAAACTTGAACAAGATCTTGACCAGGACATGCCTAGTACATGATAAAGATTTCATCAAATATATGCCAAACACATAAGCTACAGGTCATGAATGCATATCTGATCATAAACTTATGAACTTCATTTAAGAATCACCAAGAAGGCTTAATTCCCTCTCAAGCTAGTTGCAAAAACACTTGTTAGCCCATGCATTCATCAACCATTCAATAAACTATCAAATCATGAACAAGAGCCATACCTAGAGCACATCATGGAACCATGCTTCTAACCATCATATAACCAGAATAGAAACCATGAAAAATCAACCATAAAATCCACATAATAACAAGTACATATGCTCATTAATTACATTAGAATAATAGCTCATATTAACGTATGTAAAAGCCAACCAAGTCAAGGACCTCCACATACATAGATTGGGATGAACCAAATATTTCTTTTAGCCAATCACCCCCATGCCATATTCCAAGCATGAATGTGGGATCTCATTGGATAAACCAAAACATAATCAACCAGGGACTGCAAAGGTTAAACCACCTCCACCCTCAAGCTACCATGATCTCACCTAAATCGGTCCCGAGATCACAAAATCAAAGCAGGCTTGGATGCCTCATAATTCCTTCACCATACCTTGAGGAATTTTCATGTCTCCACTCACCCATCGAGGGCTTCCCGGACTAAACCATCTCCACCCCCAATGCTTCGGATTTTCCTAAGACCACCTCACCCATTTCCAAAAAATTCTGACAATCCAAAGCTCAACCAATAATGAATCCCATCACACCATGGCTATATAAGAAATGACAAGGCAACGATGAAACCACTATCAAACCAAGAAAAACCCATGCCAATGACAACAAATTAACCAAATAAACAAATGCATGTACCATGAATTCACATCCCAACAAGGAAATCATACATGCAACCTGTTACCTACAAGGTCTTCCTGCTGAAGCTGTTGATCCAACCTTCCCTTTGCGCTCATTTGCTTTCCTTTGCTTGTCATTTTCCTTCCTTTGTGTGCTTGCTTGCCTTTCTCCAAACCCAAGTTAATGGTAGAGTGCTCCAAGAATACCCTATGTGTGCAAGAGTGTAAGAGAGCCAAAAGCTAAATTGACAAAAGTTGCGAATTGTTTCTTCGATGCCTCTTTACCATTGATGTCTCATTTTCCTTCATTTTTCCTCTAATTTCCCTTACATGTATATTTGTGTCTCTCTACCTTCTTTTTCTCCTATTTCCTTTATTTCTCATAATTTGAATGTCATTTATTGCTTCTTTTCCTTTGGCAATTTCCATAGCCATTATTATACCACAAGTGATGTCCACTAAAGTGTTTGCCCAACATTCTGCTTGGAAGACATGTCCCATGACCTTGGTCTTATTTTGCCTTTATTATCCTTTATTACTTGAAATTTTAACATGCGGTTGTTACAGTAAGAATGGAACAATGCACAAGCACATAAATAGTTAAAATTTCAAACATGGAAAATAATGCATTGAGTAGGAGTTTATATGGAAAAATAATAAGTAATTGGTTATCAACAAAGGTAAGAACACCTTTTGCTTGATAAGGAAAGTGATCTACTCTAAAAGTGTGGATAATGATCAAATAATGGACAAAATTACTAAGTAAAGATTTAACCAAACTCCAAGAAAGGGATAAGTTGCACACAACCAATATTTTAGACTTTTGTTAACCATTTTGTTTTGGTGGAGTTTGGTAGATTGGAAAAAACCCAATAAGGAGGTAAGAAGAGACTAGGTTTCAAGACTAGAATTTTCATGTTGCTTGAAATGGGACAAAACAAATTTGGTAACCAAGACTTGGGCTACAAATGGAGCAATAGGCCAATGAGAAAAGTTGCAATTGGTTTTTTCACTATTGCCTGGGGAAACCTCGATTAGGAAGACTTCAAGGCAAGGCATGTCTACATCACACAACTTCTGACAACTATAAGATAGACACATTTATCATGATAGATTTGGGAATGATTAAGCATCCAATTCATTAGTAAGATTAACCAATTTAATTACCAAGCAATTGTCATTGATTCCTAGAGAAAATGTTATTTAAGGTGTAATTGGATAACAAACATGCATTTCTCAATTAAGAATTGATAGCTAGCTATTCTAGAGTAAGGACATAAGATAATCATAATTCATGAAGGCTTTCAAAGCCTTTTTGCAACGTAAAATAATATATTTGTAACACAACCTTATGAATATCAAAACAATTCAGTATGAGTTTGTATAGATGTAAACATTCCCAACGCCTGCATGTTTCAATGAGATCCAAGACTTAATCCTTCAAGGGTTCTCCAATTGAAACCCTTTTTTTGTACTGTGTCAATTATGTGTGTACTACAAGGGAAAAAATTTACCAATCAGCAAAGGTTTTAGCAAAATCACTTCTCCTTACTCCAATTTAGCGAAGTTTTTTAATGGAAGAGGGCAGACAAAGGCTTTAGTAGATGTTTTTTTTTTGTTGAGATGCTTAAACCATTACGATGCCATATTGCATTTTAATATCATATGCACTTGTGCTGGATGGCTACAACTGCATTGAAAGCAACAACATGACAAAAAAAACATTAATTGTCCACTTTGGTTGGGGCACGCTAGGGCTCCACATTAGTCTAAGTGCACCAATGTTTTTATACCAATGACATTGAAGGAATGACATGCCAAAAATATGTTGGTGTTCCACTTTGGTGAAGGCGCAATAATGCTCCACATTGATCTAGGTGCACTAATGCTTCTATATCAATCTGCATCGAAGTGTCATTGACCTCAAAATACATAGGTGCTCCACTTTGGTCCCAACACATTAGTGCTCTACATTGGTTTAGGAGCATTGGTACTTTGAGGCCCATGTGCAGTGGAGTGCTAATAACCCAAAATGACATCGACGCTTCATTTTTCTATCAATGCATCAATTCTCCGCTTTAGTATGGGCCCACTAGTACTATTCTTAGGTATGGTCACATCAATGCTCCTTATACACCAAAGCACTAAATAGTATTCTATATTTTTTTAAACATTATTAAAAGAGATGGGGAAAAATTCAAGGCAACTCTTAAAAGGAAGGAAAAAATAGTTTTATTTCATCACTTCATTTTACATGAGAGAAAAGGAACATGAGGTGGTGCTACAAGAGAATGCAATACAAATAGCTACAAATGTATGAAAATACAAAGAGTATTGCAACCAAGTAACCTTTTCTTCCCTTTTTCATTATTTCATTGCTTATGATTCCTCATTTTATTTATTTTATTACCATTTCTTACCATTTTTCTTATTTTCTTAACTAGTTTTATTTCTTTTGTTGGTTTGAGGGTTTTTACTGTATTTTGTGAGTTAATGGTGGATTTCCTTTTGGGTTTTAGATCAATGAATATTGCTAGAAAATAAGGGGTAAGTTCAAAAACAAAAAATGGTACATTTTTTTAAACATGGGTGTATATTATAAGGGTTTTCATATCCTTTTATTTGTAATTTCACGAGGTTTCTTTATGTGGTGTGATGTTCTCCTCTAGTGGTCATGGAGCATTAGTGCTTCTCTTTAGTATGGGCATCCTAGTGCTTCTATACTGTATGGGTACACTAGTTCTCCTCTTAGGTATGAGCAAATTGATGCTCCTAATACGCTAAAACATAAAACAATAATTCACATATATTTCGACTTTTAAAGGAGATGGGAAAAACCTCAAGACAACTCTTAAAAAGATGAAAAAGCAAGGTTTGTTCCATTTCTTATTTCACATGACAGAAGAGGAAGAGAAGGTGGTCCTACCACATAATGCAATACAAACAACCATGGATGGAGGGAAACACAAAGAGTATTGCAACCAAATAACCCTTTTTCCCTCTTCATTATTTTGTTTCTTCCTATTATTGATTTTATTTATATTATTTTCCATTTTTTACTATTGCACCTAATTTCTAGTTGGTTCTGATATATTTGTTTTGTTGGTTTAAAGTTTTTATCTCTATTTTGTAGGTTAATGGTGGATTTTGTTTTATGCTTTTACATCAACATACATGGCTAGCAAATGAGGGGCAAGTTCAACCAAGAAATGTGTATATTTTGTGTGGCATAAATGAATATGCATAGAGTTTTTTCTCTTCCCTATAGTTGTAGGTTCACGAGACTTCTCTAAGTGGCATTGTGTTTTTCCCTAGTGATCTTGAAACATCTTCGCTCCTCCTAGGCATGGTAATTAGGTGTTTCTCTTTGGTACATTGGAGCACTAGTGCTCCTAATACATCAAAGTACCAAATCATAACTTGATTTTTTAACTTATTAACAAAAGGTAGAAAAACTACCCTAAGGTTTTGTTCGTTTCTACATTTCACATGAGAGGGGGAAGAGGAATTGCTTTTACAAGAGGATAAAATACAAATAGATGAGACTGTAGAGAAAGACAAAGAGTATGACAAGAAAGTAACTCTTTTTCTCACTCTTCATTATTTATTTTGTCCTAGTTACTAACTATTTCTCAATATTATTTATTTTGTATTACTTGATTTTGTTGGTGTTTTTTAATGTTATTTTGACGGTTTTGCCTTTATTTTATGGGTTAATGGTGGATTTGTTTTATGGTTTCATATCAACGAATATGGATAGAAAATGAAATGTAAACTCAACTAAGAAAGGGGCACATTTTTACAACAAGGGTGCATGTCTAAAGAGGTTTTCACCTCCCTCTCTTGGCAATTTCATGAGGTTTCTTCAACCTACACAATGTTCTTCTTGGTGTTCTTGGAGCACCAACACTCCCCTTTTGTCTAGGAGCACTAATGCTCCATGTTTGTCTTACAAAACCGGAGCTACTAATGATCTCCTTTGGTCTAGCAACATCAATTCTCCACTTTTGGTATATTACCTCCAGTGGATGAGTGGTTTTAGAGTGTTTTAAATAGATATGTCCATGTAACGATTGAATGGTTTTGTAATTACAAGAGATTCACTCATTAATTGGTTTAAATTGTTTGACACTCATTCTGGTTTTGTTTGGGTAGTTTCACTACCATTATTATTATACTGGGAAACTCAACATGTTAATGTTTATTATTTTGCATTTTTATATATTATTATTATTATTATTTTGTTTTATTATTATATATATTTCATATGCTTCTAACTATAATTGTTATTTCAAAAATTCAAAATTATAATTTATGTTTAATCTTTTACAAGTATTTTGAATTATAATTTATTTTTTTTTTTAATTGTAAAGCATAGATTCATTAATAAAAGGGGAAGAAATACTTGGCGTATTTAAAGAAACTCATGCCATTACTACATTTTAATAATCATATATACTTTTAAATTTAATTAATCAATATTAAATAGTAATAAAAAGTATTCAACAAAACAAAGTTTTATATAACTAGGATATTGATAAATTATTATGTATATATAATTTTTTTTATAATAAACTAATAAATTTTTGTATTCAAGCTTCTATGATCCATTATGAATTAAACAAAGTCTAACTAATAAATTATTAATTACGTGATACCATTAGTGCTATATTTTAGTATTAGAGCATTGATGTTCCTCTTTGATCTTTGAGCACCAACATTGGTACTTTTCATAAGTATGGGTGCATTATCACTCCTCTTAGGTATGGGCCCACTTTCGTCTCAATGTAGTGTTTTAAAATATATAGAATGTAAGAATATATTAAATAATTGTGTACTATTATGCTTTATTTTTTTAAGCACACCAATTAAAAAAATCCATTAAAACCTTTGGCCATATGGAACTTTTCTGTTATAGTGAACCCCTACTAAATCCCCCATTTTCATTAGCAAAGAGTTTTTGAGAATATTTCTCAATCTTGTAACACTAAAACTCTCCACTAATTGGTGTTTTCCTTGTTTTTGTGTGTGTAGGATTGCATTGGTCCAGCCATTCTGATCCAGGGGATTAAAAAATATGCTAAAAAATGAAAGTGCTCAAATTCTCTTGAAATTAGTGCCAAGATGTAGATCTCATCGTTCTTATTCCAACAATGCTTGAATCGCCTCAATATGACATCGTATGAGGAAGTTATCACATTTTGAAGTTTTTGGCAATGTTAAGTTATGGTATGTTCTATGCTTATAACAATTTACTTCTTTTTCTTATTATATTCCACAGATTAGCAATCACATGTACATAAAGTAAAGTGCAGATAGAACATTAAACAATCGACAGAAAACAAGCCAAGACAAGAGACACAAGATGTGGCGGCTAGCCATGGACAAACCCCACAATGTGTGGGGAAACCCTTTGATTAAATCTTATTTTATCTTCAATAATTCAGCAGAGAGAAATAGTACAATAAATCTGATTTATATCAGCAGTAGCAAACCCTAGATCAACATCATCAGCATTAGCGGCTTCATCATCAAAACTAGGGCAGTTGATATCTCACAAACCGACCGTCGGATCGGCTTGATTCCACCACCAAAAGTTGCAGCCTTCAAAGGAGGTTTAGATGAACCTACAATGCAAATCAGAAGAGGAGGTTTGATGGTCCACGCTGGTCAAACTTTGGATCTGCAGTTGCAACTTCAGTTTCAACAGCTTCCTTCAAACTAGGGCAGTCAATATCTTGCAAACCGTCTATCGGATCAACTTGATTCCACCACCAAAAGTTGCAGCCTTCAAAGGAGGTTCAGATGAACCTACAACATAGATCAGAATAGGAGGTTTGATGGTCCATGCTAGTCAAACTTTGGATCTGCATTCGTAGCTTCAGTTTCAGCAGCTTCCTTCAAACTAGGGCAGTCGATATCTCGCAAACCGCCCGTTGAATCGACTTGATTCCACCACCAAAAGTTTTAGCCTTCAGAGGAGGTTCAGATGAACCTATAGTGCAGATTAGAAGAGGAGGTTTGATGGTCTACGCTGGTCAAAGTTTGGATCTGTAGTTGCAGCTTCAGTTTCAACAGCTTCCGGCTTCACATGTGTGAGAGAGAGAGACCCTTTTCTGTGCAGTAGAGAAGAGACTCTTTTCTGCGCAGTAGAGAGAGAGAGATGTGATGAGATGAGTGAGTGCAAATGAGGAAAATTCCTCCTATATTTATACACAATTGTTGATGTTTGAATAGATGCGACTATTGGGCTTCTGAGCCTACATGAGTTGTAGGTCGACTTGATAATAATTCCATAATCAAAATAAATTCATATCTCCATGAATACTTATTAGAATCGGATGATCTTTAGATCAATCCTACACCTCTCGATGAGAGGAATCTAATGAACATATTATCAGCCATGAATAAGATGACCCACATGAAGTTTGACCCTAGTTGCCAATTTTAACAAGCAACCATCTAAAAAGTCAACTTGTAGGGTTGACTGGATAGTGTACAACTGCCACGTGGCAGTCCATACGATGACATCAGTAGGATAACTGGGTGGTACGGTGGTCGGATGGGCCAATCTCGAGTTGACATGTGGCATTCAGAGATTGGATAGCGGCAGCGAATGAGGCTTGGACACTTGGGCTAATGAGCAGTTGACACGAGGCCCAATTATGGGGCACCATGTGACAACCTGAATTGGACCAAAATTTGTTAAGTTGACTGGTTAACGCTCTACTGGGATTGAACTCGTGACCACTTACAAGCTAACATAATTCCCTGTTGTTACACCACAACTATCGTCTGTCAAACGTAATGGGCATACTTGTATTTAAGTTTTTTCGTTGGAGTCGGGTGCTATGGATTAATATGTGACCAATGGAGATGGATGGGAGGGGGAGGGGCATGTGGCACCTCGCCCATGCCCCAGCCCATGGTCTTATCTCTTCACACAACCACGACAGAAAGTTCGGGAGGGGACGGGCATGTGGTACCCTACTCGTGCCCAACCCCCATTCACATTAATATAAAACAACCAGGAGTGAGGCCAAAGGGCATGTGTCCTCTGGCCCATGCCCCATGGTCATATTATTTTCCACGTGACCAACCGGAGGGTAGAGAATAGGGGCACAAAGGCCAACTAACCATTCGACAAATTGCACCAAAATTGGCGGGTTTCAGGGCCGAATGTGCCACTTGGATTTGTGAAATTGTCACTTTGAAATGCCGCCAAATCCAAATTTCATTGCCAAATTTGATAAAGGGATGAATTTCCAAATCAATTAGCAGAGAAATGAAGAAGGATGCCTAACTTGGCCATTTTCATCCTTTTTGGGCCCAAGAAGAGCCTACACAGGCGTTTTTGGGTGTTCTAGACACAATGGCAGTGTTCTATTTTTATTTTAATTTGAGCAGTGTATTTTGATGTAATTAAAAAATGAGCATATAATTTAAAGGGCCAACACTGGAAGTTGGACCCATAGACATGGCCCAGGATGGATGAACTTCGTCATCAAATTGTTGTTTTGTGATGTTGTTTGTTGTCAATTGTTCACTATTAAAATCTGCAAATTTTAACTTAGTTTATGTACTTTTGCAATATCGATCCAATGCCCATAAGTAATAAACTAGCTTGCAAAATTTACATGAAATATTCAATTTTAATTTCAGGTCACATTCAATCTATGATGTTAAGAATTTGAATGAGGTAAAAAAAATCACAAACCATAAACATATTAATAATAAATTTTCATTTTTACTAAAATATGTAGTGTAAATACATAGGGTGATTATAGCAAGCTCATCGAAAAATGGATCAACATTGGTATGAGTCATTGTTACTTATTTCTTGAGGATAATATATGGCGAAGCCCAAACTTGGTTACATATCAAGTGGAGAGTCACTATTGCAAGGCATGAATCATATTAGAGCACCCAAAATATTTAAGATGGTACATGGAAATGAGATAAGCAATGACATGTTTAGATTCAAGAAGCTAGAGTCTTAAGTGGAAAGGAATATAGGCATGTTGCAAGAATTTGTTTATAGATGCATGACAAATGTAAACACGTTGAATCATTATGAGGGGAAAACTAAGGACTAGATAGACCCCATAAGGACTAAGGAAAATCTCTTTCATTTCGCTAGACCTCCAATAATCCATTCAAGTTTGAGGAAGAGGTCGAATCTAGATGGATCTTTTGAATAAATAGTTAATGTAGTTGGAGGAATATATCAATTATTATGGACTCATAGATGTTGAAATCATCTACTTTTGAAAAGTAAAAAAAAAAATCGGTAAAAATCTTGCATGTTTCCAAGATGAAGTCAAATCTGGCATTCCTAAAATGATGTAAATATTCATCTATCATTCCTTCATTTTCTCAAATTAAACATCGACACTTAATAATTCTAGAAACTATCATGTATTTTTTAATGCGAGTTTAGCCCTGGTTCGGTCTGATATTTAGAGGGTTAGAAAAGGTCTCGATTTGATTTCCAGAAAGTTGTTACCTTTACACCTAGAGCTTTCTAATGTGATGTCTACAACTCTTTGGGAGAGGATCAAAGCATGTCCAACTTTAAAGTCTATTTGCCTTGAAGAAATTTGGAAGAATAAGCAATCCAAAACAATTCTCAAACTTGCAGAAAGATCCTCTTCTCTTGGGAATCTTTATGATTTTTCAGGTTATTCTTCCTCTAGCAGCATCGATGGCATTCAAATATCTATTCTTCGTTCATGGATCAACCGAGATGCAGTAATATTTCAGGGTTTGATGATGGTTGCAGAGACACTACGTATTCCATGGCTCCACTTCTTTTACCTCCTCTCTCCTTTTTTCGTCCTAGGCAAACGAATTTCTCCAATGCGATTGTCTCTCAATTAGTCTCCTACTTGATCTCTTCATGTTCCAGGTATCTTTCCTTAGCATTTCACTCTCATCCTTGCCTAGATTCCATCGTTGTTACCATTCCTCAGAGCCTTCTTCCCTCCAACATAACTACTGACGCTGATAAGAAATCCTTTATTTTCCCTCCTTTTTGTGACCATTCAGCTTAGTCGTTTAACTCAATCCTCAACCTTAATCATCATCCTTCCTTCGCTAGTCGTTTCCCTCTGACCTTCTCGTCCTATTATTCAACAAGTGATGGATTTTTCAGCCAAGGGGAAGGATTCGTTGGGATAGACTGTGGTATTAACCTCCTCGGTAATCCTACAGTTCACTGTTGGTCATTGGGGTCCAATATGCCCCTCTTAGGTTACAATCCTCTTACTAATAAATTTACCATTAATCATAATAATAATAAAGATTACTTTAATAATAAAAATAATAATAAAATTGTTGTTGTTGATGATGATGATGATGATAATAATAATAATGTGGTTGTTGTTAATAATACTAATAATAGTAAGAGGGATAATAATGATAATAATTTTTATCGCTCTTCTTGTAATAATAGGGTGGTTAATCTTTCTAGCTTCTCTTTTGACCCTCTTGTCTTCAATCTTCTGGAGAAAGGATTAAATTTTGCCCTTTCTCCTAGAAAAATTCATGTTGATGAGATTATTTGCAACATCAAATTTTTGATTAGGGGTTTACCAGACAACACTAAGGATATCATCAGACAAGATTATGCAGTTGTCCTTAGAAAGGCAAAGCACCTTAAGAGAAACATTAGCAAGCTTGAATTTGATGCCCTCAAATATTTGAACAATAACAATGAAATTTTTATTCTCAAAGCAGGCAAGGGTGGAGCTGTGGTTATCTTAGATAAGGAAGATTGCCGAAGAAAAATATTGGACCACCTTTGTAACAACGAAAACTACAAAAAACTCAACAAGAATCACTTAAAGAAGATCTAAAAAAAAGTGGCTCTAGCTATAAAATCTAGTAGCATTGTTAGCTCCTTAAGCCATAAACTCATCAAGAGTAACCCTATCACTCCCGAGATCTATGGCCTTCCCAAGATCCATAAGGAGGGGTCTCCCATGAGACCCATTGTCAACACTATAGGAGGGTCAACCTATCTTCTAGCAAAGTATTTAGCCCAAAAGCTAAAACCCCTTGTTGGCCTTACAGAGTCCTTTGTCAAAGACTCTTTATCATTTGTCAATGAGTTAAAGGGTATGAGGTTTGAGCTTGGGGATTTTCTTGTGAATTTCGACGTGGTCTTCCTTTACACTAATATCCCCATCAATAAGGTCATTGAGGTCATTAACCGCAACACATATCTTGATACTGCTAAATTGGTTAAGATTTTCCTTACCTCTACTTTCTTCAGCTTTGAAGGGGATTTCTATGAACAAACATGTGGTGTTGCCACGGGCTCCCCCCTTTCCCCTATTGTAGCTAATCTGTTCATGGAGGAATTTGAATCCAAAGCTTTATTCTCATCTCAATACAAACCAAAGATTTGGAAGAGATTTGTGGATGACACCTACGTCATCTGGCCTCATGGCCGGGATAAGTTGGATTTCTTTCTCCATCATCTTAATAATCAATCTAGCTCCAGAAAGTTTACTATGAAATGTGAAATCCATGGGAGTATACCTTTTCTTGAGGTCCTTATTTCAAACAAGGACGATGGATCATTATCACACTAGGTCTTTCTGAAGAAAACTCGCATGGAGGAATATCTTCACACTAAGTCCCATCATTTCCCTGCTCAAAAGTTGGGTTTTCTCAACACTTTAGCCACTCGTGTGTTTAGAGATTCTAATAAAAGTCACCTTGATGATGAGAAAACCCATTTCCTCAAGGTTTTAAAAATTAATGGTTATTATAAGCTCCAAAGTCTTAGGGCTTTCCTTAAAGATGGCAGGGGTTCCAAGATTAAAAAAGAACCCAGTGATTGGTTTTTTGGGGTACACCTTCCCTTTATACAAGGGACCACTGAAAAGATTGCAAGGATCCTAAGAAAGCATAAGGTTCCCTCAACCGTTAGCCCCCTTAACACCATTCAAAGTTCCCTAAGATATGTAAAAGACCCGGTGGACCCTAAGAATATGAAAGGTGTTTATGTATCCCCTTTTTCATGCGGGACACCCTATAGGTCACTCAATAAATCAGAGGATTCAGGAACATGTGGCAAACATCAAACATGGGAGGACCTGCTCCTTAGCATTAGCAGAATATGCAGAAAAGGTAAAACACCACATCTGCATTGAAGACGCCCGAGCCATTGCTAAGATAGATCATTTCCATCATCGTAAGTTTAGGGAAGCTATAGATATTGAAAAGAGGCTAAACAATTTGAATAGAGACGATGGCTGGAAAATTATCAGTGGTTGGATCCCTACAATTTCTTCCTAAGTTATATATATATATATATATATATAATATATATATATATATATATATATATATATATATATATATATATATATATATATATATATATATATATATATATATAATTTCTTAATTGTTATTATTTATTTAATTTTTATCTTGACTACTAATAAACGATTAATTACTTTATTTTCTTCTTATTAGTTTTATTTATTTAATTATTATTATATTATTATTTTTTATTTTTATTTTTAAGTTTGACCATTTATTATTTTTAATTTTTTTTTTTAGAATTAATTGTTTTGATTATTTAATTTTGACCCAAATATATTTTTATTTTTAGATATTCATTTTATTAAAATTTTCCTTTTGATTAATTATTTTTCTTAATTCAATATTAAAAACTATATTCTAACCATTATTTCCTTATATTAAATATTATTTATTAATAAATATTATTTATTTAGTCAAATCTAACTGTTATATTATAACAACTAAAAAAAAGAATTATTTTCATCTATTTAACTTGATGCCAAGATATGGTTTTTCATCTTGTCTTGACAATGAACCACATTGGATGTTCGAAACACGTCGACAAAACTCTAATGATGTGATTTTTACCGGAATCTTTCTTACTTTTCATGATATGGATCATATAAACCTAAATTCAATTATCATATACTTTTCCCCAGTGAAAATGAAAAGATATGCATTAGTTTGGTAAGAATTTCTGTGTTCAAGAATGTAATGTACCACACATAAGAAATGTAGGTTTTAACCCCATACAAAAACTACCTGCATACGAATTCTAAAACATAGAATATATACAATGCGAGAGCATAACACATAAAACACATATACATAGAGATTTTCCCCTGGATCCCAAAACTGGGACTACCAGCTTGATTTTTCATTATGTTCCTTTCAATGTTACAATACATATATATACATGTTGAAGCATCTAATACCATGGACCGAAAACCATCGTGCCCAAAACCATGTGTGAAAACCATTCACAAAACCATAGGTAGGTCCACCCACCTAATATAGGGTCCAAAAAAAATTTCCTCGACGCACTACCCTAGACCCTGTAGATGGGATATAACCACCTCCCTCAAACCCCCTGTGACCCCCTCGTTGCGCAATCGGCGCAACGAAGGCAGGGCTAAAACCCTTGGTTAACTAGGACAGCTAATCATGGAAAGAATATAACACAACCCAATAAGAAAATGGGTATGCATTAGTTTGGTAAGATTTTTTGTGTTAAAGAATGTAGTGTACCACACACAAGAAAATGAAAGATTAAGTAAAAGGAGGATTAGAAATAGTGTAAGACAAAGGGGAAGAACTTGTTCTAATGAATGGGATGCATAAAGGAATACAAGTTGAAGTGATATTATCTTATAATTTCATGACAAGGATAATTGCATAGATTAGAGTTAAGGAGTGCATTGAACTAAGTATTAACTAATATATGACTTAGAATACTATTATCAAATACATAAATGGATTACATAGCTGTACTTATAGCTGCAAAGAAACTAGTCCCTACCTCATTGTTGAATAACAACTTTGTTTATTGACAAGACACATCTCTGAAACCATGGTTGAGCAATTATATTGCTCATGTAGTATCAATATAATTGCTAGTAGATGCTACTTGTTGACTTAACTTGATACCCTTCTATATGACCTAAAATGCATTCATTAGAGTTGGATGCTCGATTCATTTATATCTAAAGAAATGAATGCATAGAGTATTGGGTAGCTTGTTGACTTCATTATCACGGGGTAGACACACCTCTACTAATGAAGAAATCGTTGCATGCCTTCCTATCCATATTTTTGTGGAGCTTAGGTCGTCTTCTTATCTAACGATGACCAATCTTTTATATTTGAAAATGTAGAGCCTAGGCAATTATGGTTCATATATGCAATTGACATTGAAAGAGGGTAAATATAACTTGAATAAGATGTGGTTTTTTTTGGCTAAGTATGTAGATTGTGCATACATATTTATTCTCCTTTTTTATAATAATGGGGAATATCAACATTGAAGGAACATACAATGCGAAAACTTAAACTGAAACAAACAGACATTTTAAAAAGTGAATTAGTTGAAACATTAATTTGGCAATTGGCAGCGAAGCAATTATCGTGATTCATCCCACCCTAAAATTGATGCACTTCGTGATGAGAAATGCCTAGAAAATTTTGTACTTAAATTATTTTTAACATTATTAAAATTAAGATATACAATATAACATTTGTTTTTAATATTATTAAATTAAGACACAATTAGGTAACATCTATGAAAAAAGCAATCATTATAAATCACATATTTTGGTGCTATTCATAATACATTATAGTAGAAAATATGGTGCTATCAATAATACATTATAGTAGAAGTAAATAAGAGGTATTATGGAGAAAAATGTGAAGACACAAAACCCATAAACAAATTTTTATTACATAATAGAGAGAACAATCTTTGTTTTGACACAATTATTTAACTCCCTATACTGATAACCACATTGGCTTTTATGTGTTTCATGCATAAAGAAAATGGAGATCACATAGAGTAGTGCCAATAAATGGTGCATAAGAGGTTTACTTGGTAGAGACCACTTGGGCGAATGCAAAGCACCTAAAAATGATAATATTCTCGTTGTTAGAGACATGTTAGGAATGTTGAAACCGACAAGCTATTTAGTCGGAAAGTAGTGCACCTATCTCACCATTTATTTCCATACGAAGTATTGTCCATCTGACATTTGCATGGAAAGTACATGTAAAGGATCTTGTAGTTTGAGGAGCTTCCCTTCCAACACTGCTTTTGGCCTTAGAATGATCCCTAGGTTGTATGGTTTAATTCAAAGGAAAATCGTTGGATTCAATTGTTTGGAATGTCCCACTTTTAGTTGCAACATTATTGATGTAGATGCACAAACTTAAGACTGGATTGAAACTCATAGTGAAACCAAAACATTCAAATAAATCTAAACATTGGGATGACATGGGTAGATATTGAGGTGAACAACAAGTAAAGATAGTTGAAAATTTTCCTTTGGCTAATTGAGAATATTATCATCTACCGACCTTTGAATTGATAGAGACATAACATTGGGATGACATGGGTAGATATTGAGGTGAACAACAAGTAAAGAGAGTTGAAAATTTTCCTTTGGCTAATTGAGAATATTATCATCTATCGACCTTTGAATTGATAGAGACATAACACATGAGTGAAATTTGTTATTCTATTTATCAAAACTTATAGGTTGTGAGATATGGGGTTTGAGTTGCAATCATCAGTATGGCTTTAGAGCATCTTGAATTGGGTTTCTCTCTTATTATAATAAAATATTATTTATTTCATTGGCATTGGCCTAATAGAGAGATGCAATCAAATGATTCAAATTCTTGTATTTTAGATAGTGTGAAATAACATAGTTAGAATTGAGTGGTTAATTTGATCCACTTGAAATGGCAAGTCTCATAGTAAAGGTTTTTCAAAGGTCTATAATATTTTGATAAAGTAAAACATTACAGAAGTAGAATATGTTAATATTAAAACAAATGAAAGGATTTTAAATTCTTAGTAAGAAATCAATAAAAAAAAATTGTTACTTTTTTTAATAATATTATTTTGTCTAGGAAATTTTATAAACATCATTTTTGTTAAATCATTTTTTTGGAATAGAAAACTTTATCAGTGTCATGTTCATTACAAGAAATTTGGTTTCTCATTTTTATTATAAAAAAATTGATTCTTTTTTTTTAAAGATTATAAATATGGAGATATATGCATGAAAATTTTGAGGAAAAGGATTCTATCTAACCATTCGACGTTAACGAGGAATTGATGGTAAGGTGCATTTTAATTTAGGGAAGAGGATGTTGAACCTTATGTTGCTTGTGGAATCTCTTAATGTTGAAAAGTATTAGATAAATAACTTGGGGTTATAATGTAGGAAGCATATAAACATCTTAATTTTTTTAGATTTATGAAATGTATCTTTTCAGTAATGATTCTTATCATTTTGGTGATTATAGAGATAACAAAGAGAAGATATGACTCTTTAAAAGTAAATCCATAATTATCTAATCTAATAGAGCTAGACTCAAATCAATTTTTACATGGATTTGGATCTAAGTTATGATCCCCTTTTGGCACAAACATATATTGTTGGAATATGTAACTCCTACTTGTTCTATGTGATTATATTTGTGGATTATGAGTTAACCTCTATGTAGATTCTATTACCTAGTATTTAAGAGATAGCTAGAGCGTGGTAGATTTGAGGGATTCTCTCCAACTAGATGCTTTTTAGATTGGTGTTTGGTTGAAATATTTTTCCCAACAAGTTAAAGGTGTGATGAACATAGCTCATCTATATTGAAAAAATATACATGTATTTATATGTGTACTATTACATTGATTAACAAGGGCACTCAACACATTTTGTGTGTAATAAAATCCACTCTCTAATTTTATAATATATATTAGACTCGATAATCTACCAAGGGTATCTCTAATTATTTCTATAATTTCAAAAATCCATAAGAAGATAAAGATATTTGACAACCTCACCCATACTTAGAGTTTTTGCAATAGAAAATGTACCCAAATTGATTTTGAAATCATTGCGGGACAAAGAATTTGACACAACACCAAAGCCATCCTTCTTGAAAGACCTTTATATGTTATTCATGATTAAAAGCAATAATAACAAAGTAAGCTTTGGAATAAAAAGTGGCTTGATGTTCTATGACCTTGTTCGAATTAATATATCTATAAAGTGACACTGATAATGGTCATAACCCACGCAATCTTTCTTTTCATGAGAAATATCTCTATACTCCATACGAGGAATATACATGTTTTGATCCTTAAGGAAGTTCTCAATCTCAACAACAAAGCTCGTCACATCACTTGTTGTTGTGAACTTTAAAAATGGTAAAAAACCAATAATTAAAGTACTCTTCAAGGGGGAAAACTCCTTTTGCAATGAATACCATGTACAATACATGATTTGATGATCCCAAGGCTAAGACTCCTTGGTGTGTGTGTGTGTGTGTAGAGAGAGAGAGAGAGAGAGAGAGAAAGAGAGAGTACAATTATAATAAAATGGGATGATGAAAGGTTCTAGCCTACATAAAAATATAACTTTAGAAATTCAATCACTCAATATCTAGGGATTAATAAGGGGGTTTTGGGTTAAGATGAGGCTTATATATGGTTTAACACTTGCAAGAATTGAAATTTGGTGGGGAGGATATCAATGATTCCTCACAAACACCCAAAATAAACCTAATTGACATATCCCATTCAATCTATAGATTAAGGCCTAGTGGATAAAGTTATTAATATTCAACTTAAAATATGTAACTTTGGGTTGTCTTTTAATCTCTTCGCATTGAAGTCTTATAATTAAAAAAACATGGGATTTTAATGAGAGGTTACTTTTTATCTATGTGTGTGTGTGTGTGTGTGTGTGTGTGTGTAAATACACACAAACACAAATATATACATCTTGCCACTAGGCTAAGCCTAGGTCGGGGCCAACTTATCTATTGAATGGAAGAATGATCTACCCATAATGGGATGTTATCACAAGAATTTTGCGAAGCTCGATCGAGCTTGGATGCCCCTTGGGATAGTTTAATTCCCCAAAAGTTGCTTCCATCCTATTTATAGGGGGAAATGTATCGTCGCTAGTAAGTGGATCTCCCCAATGTAAAGTCCCAGCTAGACTCTACACCATTTGGGATAGAGTCCCATCTGGTATGTGGGCTTGGCTCCCACCATGTTTGTTTTCTCTTGGCTCTCAAATGAAGAGATGCTAATGTGAGGGAAAGTATGAAATTCTTGGAGAGTGAGGACGAATTAGCCCACAAATGATAAATTTGCAATACAAAGCACAAGATAAAAATAGCACAACAATAAGAAGAAGTGTGTCTGAAGAGGAACCAATTAGCTAAAACCATCTAGGAAATATAAGAGCAAGAAAGTACTAGAAGTTAATTGCAAATTAGTTCACAATTAGTTACTAGTGTTAGCATGTGATGAAAGAGTAGTGATTCAAACAAACATATGAGCAATAAGCCATGAATTAATTCATCAACATATGACTCATGTGAAAGAAAACATATGCACATAATAGGAGTATCAGATAGCCATTACAACCATTATAGGAGTGCACAAGAATCTATGCCAAGAGTGAAGAGCTTCTCATTGATAGTGATGCAATTTCAAGTAGATGTATTGCAAGCCCATCATAATTCAATAGTGGAATGCAAACTGCTCATTTTATCTCCAGAATAAGTCCCCAACCTCACGACAACTCAGTCTACAATTACCAAGAGCAGGAGTGCTCATAGCTCCCTAAGTTCCAAATGACTCAAGTGCTAAAATCCCCCATCCTTTGAGACATGAGGACATATTTATACAAATGGGTCAGGTGACCCTTCATCTCCTCATAACTCTTCAATTTCCTCATTACGTCTTACACTTTTAGTGACTTTTCCTATTCTTATTGACTCTTATGTGACTTTTAGCATTTTATAAATTCATGAAAAATTAATATCTACAATATGATACAAGAGAAATCATGAATTTTACAAACATGCTTTGACTCAAATTCCTATTTTGATAGGAGAGGTAGAGAATGTTGTTGGAAATTTTGGGCTTGCACGGATTGTTGAACAAGTATTGTGTCATCTACTTGTTGTGATGGAGGTCCATTTACTTGTCGTTGTGCTAGTTGTTGAGTAGGTTTTTCCTTAACCAATACTAACATTCCACATTTTTTCTGACCTATAAAGACACATAGTATAAATCTATTCATTGTTGGAAACCATATGGGATTTCCCTGTAATTCCTTGCTTAGCTATTGTATCAAAAGGCCAACCATCATTGTGAACTCTTTCTGTAAGCAACTTCCTCGATCTTTCCAGAATTGTAGCCTTAGTCACTCCATTGAGCATTGATTAAAACAAAGATGTTCATTAGCACTTAAATCAAGTTCTCCCATCCATGAGAAATTCTAAGGTTAACATATTGTACAATGAAATTATGCCCAAAGAACTTCATGGGAAATGATATCATCTTCATTTTTCTGTAGATATCCAATTCTAAATAAATGGGGTTTTAGGTAAATGGAAGATTCTATAGTCACAGAACATTTTAGTAATTCAAGAATTTCATCTTTACATTTTTTAAGGCTTGTATAACAACTTTCCACAACACTGTGAAGATTATTTGATTTCTACAAAACCCCTCAATGCATGAGGCCATGATATGATGTTGTAATTGATAAAAATGTATCAACATTAAAGTTCTGTTATATCCCTCATGGATAAAAGTTCTTCATGGATATGTTGACTCCTCCCCTAGGAGATATTTATTTATATCCAACGTTTTATGTATATCTTTGGTTTTGAAAAGAACTGCATTTGTTGTTCATCAAACAAGCCACCACATTCAAATTTTCTCTCTTCTCTCACCCATTCTATTCGTGTAGGTTCGTTCTCAGGAAGAATTACTACATTCATACCTTCTTGACCTTTTGAACTGTGAATTTATTTAGAAAAATCCGTGTTAGTTGTAGACCCCAATATATCCTTTCCAATGTATGTTTGTATATCCCAATGCATGAATTTACATCCTCTTGATGTCAAGATTTATCCATTTTATCAAGAAGTGTGCTAACCAAAGATAACTTTTCCAAACACTACCTTCTTGTGGCCTTTGGTTTCTTCACCTTTACACAATCACCTAATATCAATACATAGTTATTTTCATCACTATCAACTAAATTTCCACGGTCACCTCATTTCAGCTTCTGTAAGCCCTTTCAATAAAATTTCTTAGCCTTTGTTTGTGTTTCTCTGACCTTTCAGTATTTAGTTTCAACTGTACTTTCAATCCTTCCACAATCATTTACTCACTATAATCTTCAGATACACTATTGGCTTGTTATGATAATCTAATTTCCAATGTAACATTTCCATCTCCATAAAACCCTTCTAAAGGTCTTGTGGGCAAGGAAAAGACATCCTCAAGTAATGACACATTCTGCATGTACTGTCCAAATGCTTCATCTTTAGCTTTGATCTTACTGTGAAAGTATTATTTTGACTTCAGAAACCCCCACTTGTTTATTATTACAATTTCTTTTCTTAGTGAATAAAAATATCAATTTCATAAAGCTTATTGTAATTTGAACAAGCTAATCATGAATAGTACCTTAACGAAATAACTTCTTCCCTTGATGTGTTGTAACTAGCACCCGAGGTCCTATCTTCTTGGCTTTGTAGGAGCATACCCATATCCATTGTTTATCATGTACTTCACATTTTGCGATTTGAAGATTAACTCTTGCTTGAATTGTCTATCAATAGGATTAATTGTCACTCGCAAGTGTATTGTCAGTTGTAGCCAACCCTTTATACTTTCATTCTTTCTCTAATTGCATCCACTGTATCATGTGGAGAAAAATGAATTGATGTTCTTTTACCTTCAACGTTATTATTTCCAACCTTATTGTTTAAATAACATGGTCTCCTCCACTCCAAGAAGGTTGCCTTCTCAGTGCCCAAATGCAACAGTAGACAAATTTCCACATAGTTTCTTGCTCTCTGAATCACAATAAAAAAAACCCAATGATCAAATATTGCAACAATCTAAATTTGGCTCTCTATTTTCAAGTAGAACTCCACATCTATAGAGAGATACTGTTTGTTTATGGACATAACAATTTTTAGTGAATGACAAACTAATTTAGGTTCATGATAACCAAATCAATTTATCAATCACCAAATTTAGTGTAATGTCCAAAATGTTTCCCATGCCAAATTGATTCAATGTTAAGACCAATTTCTTCAATGCCATTCCATTTATATTTAATGGCTTCCCCCAAATCGATTTACTTCCCAACCAATCTAAAGAAAGGACCAAAATGATCCCAATTGCAAGTTTATTAGCTCAATCCCTTGTCCACCATCGAATGGAATCCAAATTTTAACAGGTTTATTGTTAATGGGCTTCTAGTAGAATTGATGGAGATATTTATACAACCTGGTTATGACTTGCAATTCTATTTGTGTTTGGAGATGTTCAATGATCAAATCACATCCTTCTCTAAACTCAACAACCACCCCCATCTGTTGTAGAGCCCTCTTGAATTCATCCATGGGTTTGTTGTAGAATGAATGGAAGGTATTCTAATTGAAAACCCGTAGTTTTCCATTGGGAATAACTCAAATCATTTGTACCACTACAAAGATGAAGCATAAGAAGCACAAATTGAGCCTCAAACATTGTTGTTGCAGACTATATAATTGTGAAAATGGCTACTCCATAGTAGGAAGGTACCCATAGGCACTCTTTACATATGCAACAACCCATCTTACTAATTCGCCCACATTAATATCCATACTCATCAGCCTCTGCAACTTCTGCAAAATAGATGAAAACCATGGTGAAACTAAGTCTAGATAGAGCAATACAATTAAACCATGTAAAACCAAACATAACCCCATGTATATTCTGAGAGCTTCAGAAGAAGTGAGAAGAATTCTAACTGTCAGTTCAATGTTGTCTCTATTTGAATAGATGACCAAAGAATGATTCCACATAATGTAAATATAACAAAGATGCAAAAATCCTGAGAGCAAGGGAAAAATATGTTTTGTTATGCCACAAACCATAATGAATTGACGAAAAATGAGGACGAGGATGAAGAACAACAAGCAAGCATAACAATGTGCTTTGTGAAAATATAAGCAACCATAGCTTTCGATCATAGCTAGGTTGTTTTAAGGATTTTGACTAATTCAAGCAACAAGAATGACTATTGAATCCTTGAAAAGAAAGGGGGACCCAAAGTTTAAGTTTAGATGTATAGGGTGAAAATTTTGGAATGGTGGTGTAACTGCCACAACACATCCTCAATCCCTCCACATGAGGTTTGAACCTAAGATTTGGTGAGAAATAAACGTCATTCAAACCAATTAATCTACACCTCATTAATAAAAATTACTTTATATTACATTACCTATTTAAAATACTGAATATATACCTATTTACTCTTTTTCTTTAAGTAAAAGTAAATGGAATTCTTAATGAGGAGAAGCAACAAACACACTACTACATAACATTATATATTTTGTATATTAGGATATACATTATTACATTAAAAAATAATGTAAATTCAACGATACACACCAAAAAATATAAAACATTTAATACATTATAATTAAGTTGTGGATAATGCTCACCATTGATGAATGAAGTGTGAGTGGGCATCTTCTAAATGAATGAGTGACATTTTGGTAAATATCTAATAGAAGAAGATAGTGACCGTCTTCTCACGAAAAAATAAAATAGTAATTCCCGGGAGGGAAAGAATAATATTCAAGAACTTGAATATGTAGATTTTTCAACGAAAATCATGAAGTAATCTTTTCCAACTTTAGAAACAAAACTGTGTACACTAGATAATCTAAGTTGCATGTTTGTGTCAGCTTCTCTATAAGGTCAAAAGCTTACACTAAATTATTATATGGCAAGAAGCTTTATATTGTGATGAGTTAAGTTACTTAGAGGTAACAAAAGTCAAAGCATTCACCAAACTACCATGGAGTTGCTATGGAAGTATTGTGAATGTTGGGTCAAACTAATAGAATTTCAAATCAATAGTATGAGTGCAAAATTAAAGTAGCGGATTTTTGGTGGGCGAAGTTTTTGTGTTTGTCATTTTGGAGATAGGAAAGCCACATTAAATGGGACCTTGATTCTTGAAGGTTGGGAGCCCAGTGGAATGGCTATCATAATATTACTCATCAATAAAGTTTTTATGTGTAGTTTTCTTTTATCCATTATTTAATTTAAAAAGTAATTTTTAAAGCGAAGTTTTATGAAAGTCGAGTTAATAAAAAGATAAAAAGATAAATATTTGACCAAAGTTCTATTCTATGAAAGTCTTAAAATCCTCAGTAAAGAGAACATTCATCAACCAAAGGAAGAGTAAAGATCAAGTTTATTGACTGAAGGAAGCTGGTCACAATGTTTGGAAGTGAGAATAGCATGTGGTCAACAAAGGGACCAACTAACCATTGATGCATGCAATGTTTAGCAAGGAGTAGAGTATGAATGTCAACCAAGAGCCTAAGTATTATCGAGTAAGAAGTTGAGGGTTAAGTAAAATTTTGGCCTAAGTGGTGAATTAGTGAATCAATGAGCGTGGTGGGGATTATGTTCAACCTAATTATTATTAAGGACTTAATGGGTAAATAAAATTTTGGCCTAAGTGGTGAATCAATGAGCATGGTGGGGATTATGTTCAATAAGGAGCATAGGTTTATTGTTTGGGATAAGACATGAGTGGTTAAGAAGTGAATGTTGAGTGTCTGATTGGATCAATGGACAAGCACATGAATATGTAAAATATCACATATGAAGAAAAAATGTATTGAGTGGGGATTTATATGGAAAAATGATAAGTTCTTGGTTATCAACAAAAGTAAGAGCACTGTGCTCGATAGGAAGGTGATCTACTCTAAAAAGGAGGATAATGATGAAAGAATGGAAAAAAATTACTGAGCAAGACCTAGCCAAACTCCAAGAAAGGGACAAGTTGCATTTTTGTCAACCATTATGTTTTGGTGGAGTTTGGTAGATTATAAAAGTAAGGAAGTAAGAAGAGACTAGGTTCCAAGGTTGGTTTTTACATGTTGCTTGAAATGGGATACAAGAAACTTGGTAACGAAAACTTGGGCTACAAATTGAGCAATAGGCCAATGAGAAAATGCAATTGGGTCTTTTAGTGGTAAGGATTGCTTGGGAAAGCCTTGATTAGGAAGACTCAAGAAAGTAGAAAGAAAAGTTCAAGGCAAGCCATGTCTACACAATACAACTTCTAACAACTATAAATTATATAAATTTATCATATTAGATTTGGGAATGATTAAGAATCTAAACCATTGGTAATATTAACCAATTCAATTACTAGGCAATTGTCATCGATTCCTAGAGACAATGATATTAAGGTGTAATTGGATAAGAAACACGGTTGGTCAATTGAGAATTGATAGTTAGATATTCTAGAGTAAGGGACATAAGAGAATCATAATTCATGAAGGCTTCTAAACCCTTTATCCAATGTAAAACACTATATTTGTAATATGAACCCTATGAATATCAAATCAATTCAGTGGGAGTTTGTATAGAAATATTCCCAATGCCTACATAGTTCAATGAGATCCAAAGTTTAATCCTTCAATGTTTCTACAATTTTAGAAACTTTTGTTTGTATTGTGTCAATTATGTGTGCACTAAAAGGAAAAAACCAATTAACAGAGGTTTTAGGGGTACCACTTCTCATTAATCCTTTTTAAGTGGAGGATTTTTAAATGGAAGTGGGTGGATAGAGGTTTTAATAGACATTTTTTTGTCATGGCACTTAAACCATTACGATTCTTTAATGCATTTTAATATCATATGCATTAGTGCTCAAAGGCTAAAAGTGGATTGAAAGAAGCAACACGCCAAAGAAACATCAATGCTCCACTTTTGTCTCAACACAATAGTGCTAAACATTAGTTTAATAGCATTGGTGCTTTGATGTCCATGTGCAACAAAGTGCTAATAACCCAAAAAGACATCATCACTCCACCTTTATATCAATGCATCAATGCTCCTCTTTAGTATGGGCCCATTAGTACTCTTCTTAGATATGGGCACATCAATGCTCATACAACAAAGCACTAGATAGTAATTTTTATTTCATCTAACTTATTAAAAGAGATGGGAAAAACTTCAAGACAACTCTTAAAAACAAGAAAATCAAGGTTTTATTTTATCACTTCATTTTACATGAGAGAAAGGAACTGAGGTGGTTCTACAAGAGAATGCAATATAAATAGCTACAAATGTAGGAATATAGAAAGACGATTGCAACCAAGTAACCTTTTCTTCCCTTTTCATGATCTCATTGCTTATGATTCCTAATTTTATTTATGTTATTATCCATTTTTCACCATTGTTCCTATTTTCTTAACTAGGTTTATTTTTTTGGTTGATTTGAAGGTTTAAAACTCTATTTTGCATGTTAATGATGGATTTCTTTTAGGGATTTATATTAGTGATTATGGCTAGTGAATAAGGGGTAAGTTCAACAACAAAAAAATGGTACTTTTTTTTGCAACATGAGTGCATATCTATAAGGGTTTTCACCTCCTTTTATTTGCAATTTCATGAGGTTTCTCTATGTAGTGCGATGTTCTCCTCTATTGAGCTTGGAGCACTAAAGCTTCTATAAGGTATGGGTGACAAATTCTCCTCTTAGGTATGAACAAATCGATGCTACTAATACACTAAAACATAGAATAATAATTTATATCTATTTCAACTTTTAAAAGAGGTGGGAAAAAACTCAAGACAACTCTTAAAAAGAGGGAACATAAAGGTTCATACCATTTCTTATTTCACATGAGAGAAGAGGAAGAGGAATTTCTTTTACAAGAGGATAAAATACAAATATCCATGAGTGTAGAGAAAGACAAAGAGTATGACAAGAAGGTAAGCATTTTTCTCATTCTTCCTTATTTTTTTTGTCCCAATTATTGTTTATATTTTGGTTTTTCCATTTCTTAATGTTATTCTTTATTTATTAGTTTGTTTTTTTAATGTTAATTTGAGGGTTTTGCCTTATTTTATGGGTTGATGGTGGATTTGTTTTATGGTTTCATATCAAAGAATATGGTTAGAAAATGAAGGGCACGCTCAACTAAGAAAGGGACACTTTTTTTGCAACAAGTGTTCTTGGCACGTAATTCTCCCCTTTTGTCTAGAAGCATTAGCACTCCATGTTTGTCTTACAACAGTAGAGCTATTAGTGCTCTTCTTTGGTCTAACAACATCAATTCTCCATTAGTATTTTTGTCAAATATTCCCCACGTAATGGCTAAGTACTTTTTTAATTACAAGAGAATCACTAATTAAGTGGCTTAAATGGCTTGACACTAATTGTGTTTCTATTTGGGTGGTTTCACTACCATTATTAGATTAGGAAAATCAATATTTCAATATTTATTATTTTACATTTTTATAATAATATCCTTTTATTTTTTTCTAATGTTTATTAATATACTTCTTGTAATTTCAAAAAATCAAAATAATTAAATAATTTATATTTAATATTTTGCAAAGTAGTTTTCAAAATTTTAATTATAAACCATAGTAAGATTCATTAATAAAAATGCTAAAATATTATTATAGATTATAAATAAATGTTATGTTATCTCTAAATTTTATAATCATATATTTTTTAAAATTTAATTGATACATATTCAATTAGCGATAAAAAGTATAAAATAGAAACAAAGTTTTACAAAATAACAAAAGATATTAATTAATATTAGTATATATAACTTTTCTGATAATACACTAATAAAATTATTTATTAAGTGACATCATCCATGCTAGAGCATTAGTGATCCTGTGTCATCTTGGAGCACAAAGAAACACCAACATTAGTGCTTCACTTTGGTATAGAAGCATCAATGCTCCTCATAAGTATGGCTCTTCTTAGGTATGGGCGTATTGGTGTTCCACACTGGGCATGAGTATTTTCAAATATACGACATGCACCAATGCAAATTAATAATTGTGTACTAGTATGTTTTATTGTTTTAAGCACACCAACAAAAAACACCCATTAAAACCTTTGGCCATATGGATTTCTTTTTTGTTATAGTGAGCATGCTAAATCCTCCATTATCATTAGAAAAGGGTTTTCTGGGATTTTTTTTCTCAATCTTCTAATATTGAAACTCTCCACTAATTGATGTTTTCCTTGCCATGGTGTGTGTAGGATTGCATTGGTTTAGACATTCATTCTATGATGTTAATAATTTGAATGAGGTATAAAATTCATAAACCATAAGCATATCAATAATTAATTTTCAATTTCACTGAAATTTGTAATGTAAATACATAGGATGATTATGACATGCTCATCAAAGTATGTATCAAAATTGGTATTAGTCTTTATTTCTTATTTCTCGAGGATAATGTAGGGTGAAGCCTCACTTTCTAGCATATCGAGTGGAGAGTCGCTATTGCAAAACTTAGATTCATATTATAGTACCTGAAATATTTGAGATGATATGTGGACTTGAGATAAATAATGACAACTTTAGATTCACTAATGTAGAGTTTTAAGTGGAAAGAATTATAGGTATATTGCCTGGTCAAATATAGCCGTTGGAGGTCCTGCTCTAAATATTTATCATGCAACCTAGATCTGATTCTTCAACTTGTACTAACGATGAACCACACTGGTTGGTTCGAAATGTGTCAACAAATGTAAGATCATGTGATTTGTGCTGGATAATTTTCTCATAAACTCTAAATTTGTTAAATCATTTTGAGGCCAAAAATAGTGAATAGATAGTCCCCTTAAGGACTAAGGAAAAGCTCTTTCGTTCCACTCTTGCAAGAATCAATTCAAGTTTGAGGAAAATGTGGAAGCTAAATGGATCTTTTGAATAATTAGCTAATGTAGTTGGAGGCATATTTCAATTATTATGGACTCATAATTGTTGATATCATCCACTTTTCTCAACTGAAGATGAAAGAGTATGCATTACTTTGGTGAGAAATTTTATAGTAAGGAATGTATTGTACCACACATAAGAAAATGGAAGATTATGTAAATGGAGGATTATAAATAGTATAAGACAAATGGGAAAAAATTATTCTAGTGATTGGGATACATAAGGTTGAAGTGGCATTATCTCATAAATTAATGACAAGAATAAGACTATAGATTAGAGTTTAAGAAGAAGTGAATTTAACTAATTATTAGCTAGTATGACTTAGAATATTATAATCAAATGTGTAAGATTACATATCATACTTATAGTTGCAAAGAAATGGCTCCCTACCTCATTTTTGAATAATAACTTTGTTTATCAACAAGCTGCATATGTGAAATCATAATTAAGCAAATATATCGGTAGGGGAGTTTATTACTTATTATCAACGTGATTGTTAGAAAATGTTTCTTATTGACTTGACTTGATAACCCTTCTATATAACCTAAAATGCATTCATTGGAATTGGTCGCTTAATTCATTTATATATGAAAATGAATGCATAGAGTACTGAGTAGATTGTTGACTTCACCGTCACGGGGTAGACACAAATCTATCCAAGCTCTATTTGAGTTGATTATACATCAAGTTTAGCAACACCTTTGCTAATGAAGAAATTGTTTCCTACCTATATGTCCATAGAAAGAGGGTAAATATAGCTTGACTAAGGTGTGGTTTTGTTGACTAAATACATAGATTATGTATCTATATTTACTCTCCCCTTTATAAAATGGGTAGATATGATTTGGATTGGATCACTTTATTAATTACATCCCTCTTGATGCTTTCAAAGTGGAAAATTTGGAGGAATCAACTTGCATGACCATTTTTATTAGTGGGTCTCAATTTGGCGAATTTGGGTCTTAAACATTCTAAAAGTAATTTGAGGCATTAAATGACATTATTTGGTAGTAAATTATTGCCACTTAACTCCAACACATCCTGGAATTATTCTACACTCATATACCTTTCCAACAGGACAAGAAAGGCCTCAAAAAGAGTTTGTATACAAAAGTTACACCACCTGGAAGTTGACCTTCCTGTTTTGACCACCATGATTTGAGAGGATGCCACATCAACCCCCATTATTCATGGAAAAGTTGATATAAATATGCTTATGATGAAGAAGACTCTAGAGAGTGAATATTGTAACTATAGTTAAGAGTTTAAGGAGTCAAACTTAACCAATAGTAGGCTATCTAACTATTTTATAACTGGGTTGCTAGGAGGAATAAGGACTCCATTCTATTTGAGTGCATTTTGTTCCATATATGAGCAAAGTACATGAGAGTGGAAAGAGAGAGAGTAAATAAATAGGGTTTGTTTATTGTAGCATCCCATGGGCTGCACGACTCACTCATTTCTACTTGCATACATTTTCATTCAGTGAAAGAGAGAGCATAGCAGACTCACCTTCCACTTAAGTTTTCTCTTATAACAATTTTCCATATTATATATTGTGTTATTATTGCGAGTTCTTGTATTTATGTTTGTTCTCTATTTTCCACATTTTATATGTTGCATGGATGAAAAAAACAACTTGATAAGTCCATAATTCTAAGGAAGATAACCCTAATAATATAAATTTCATATACATTTTTTTTAATCAAATATGTTGCGAAGAACTATCCAATGGAATATCCATGGCAGTTTATGGATTAAATATCAACGTCAAGTGAAAATATAATGTGAAGACCTATATTGAAACAAGTAAACAATTGCAATCGAGTAATCATATTGATTCACCACAACCTGAAAACTATGCACTTCATGAGGGAAGAGAAACATTTGGAAAATTAGATTCTTAAATTATTTTTAACATTATTAAATTAAGATATACAAGGTTAAAATTTATTTTAATATTATTATTATGACATACACAATTAGATACCGTTTATGAAAACTTCAATCATTATGAGTGCCATATTTTGGTGTTATTCATAATATATTATAGTAGAAAGTGCACAATAGGTATTATATAGAAAAATGTGAAGACATGCAACCCATAAACACATTTTTATTGCATAATAGACAAAATGTTAATGAAGAAGCTTTGTTCTGACACAATTATTTAACTCCTTATATTGATAACCACATTATCTTTTATATGATTCATGTAGAAAGAAAGTGAATATCACAAAGAATTGAAAAATGAAAATATGCCCATTGTTGGATGCATGAAAGGAATATTGAAACCAATAATCTATTCTATTGAAAACAAGTGCACCTATCCCATCACTTATTTCCATATGAAGTATTGTCCATCCATCATTCACATGGAAAGTATGTGTAAGGGATCTTGTAGTTATGGTAGCTTCTCCTCCGACCTTGGTTTTGGTCTTGGAACAATCCTTGGTTTAGATGGTTTAGTTCAAAGAAAAATCAATGGATTCAATTGTTTGGAATGTACCACTTTAAATTGCAACATTATTGTTGAAGCTACAAAAACTTAATATCTGGAGTGTAACTCGCGAGGAAACCAAAACATTCAAATAGATCTAAATGTTGGACATTGGTGGAGATTAAGGTAAACAACAAAAAAAGATAGTTGAAAATTTCCCTTTGGCTGATTGGGAAGATTATCATCCATCGACCTATGAATTGATAGAGACACAACATGAGATTGATATTTGTTGTTCTATTTATCAAAACTTAAAAGTTGTGAGAATATGGGTTTGAGTTGTAATCTCAACATGGGTTTAAATCATCTTCATGTGGGTTTCTCTTTTATTGTGACAAAAAATTCCTTATTTCCTTGGCATTAGCCTAATACCTTAGCTATCGTCATTAAATATCTTTGGATAGTAAGGAAATCTTGTAATTAATTCCCATACAGTTAGGAAATAAGTGATGACTACTTTGTCATGACAACCTACCTCAATTTTGGGTGGCATTAGAGGCACTGCTAAGGAATATTGATCATATTCCATTGATCAATGAGTGGCGAGATAATTACTGCACCTAAACCAACACTTGATAATCACTCTCTTCTTAATAATACTTAGGATGATTATCAACGTGAATTATGTAAATTCATCTTCTACGCATTTTCGTTTGAGTAGGAAACCTTTAGCTTGGTGTTGGGAGTACATCATTCCTTATGCGATGGCATGCCTCTAATGTCCCCCTTACTATCCTATACCAAAAGTGCCTCTTACTCTCAATCCCTTCCCACAATTGGTTGCCAAACTGCAACAAGACTGAGTAATATCCAAGGACATTGTAAGGGAATATTGTGTATTTGACTTTTGATCAAGGCTCTCTATAAACTTTTCCTTGTAAATTGGTACATTATTGTGGACATAATACATAATGATGAAGGGAAAAAAAACACAAACTAAGGTCTATCTAGGAGTAGAATCTATCCCTAACTATATCAAGCACATGGCCCTCAGTCTATAAGACTTCAAGATTGTTTAGGCTACTCCAGATTTCAAGTTTGTCAGGATTGTTGTTAACATGGTAAGTATTCCACTTTGTTGGATTTTTGGCCTCGAGTTTTTTCTTTCAATATAACTTTGAAGAGTTTTCCAATTTTAGATGTATTTGAACAAAGTGGTTGTACAATCGTAGTCAACATTCATGTTGGAGACAAACATCCATCATTAACCTTCAATGACATGTGCTAATTACAACCAATATGTATTTTATCATCTATAAAATTCTCTACATCTTGTTTTATTTTTTTCATGAGACTAGAATTCAAAATGTAGCCATATATCTCCATCTTGGCTCATACCTTTTCATATGAAGAAACTGTAGTCAGATCATGTCCAGATCACATTTTCCCCTTAGAGTTGTAGTATTTCAAGTTGATTTCTCTAAAGCCACCATTATCTATGTGATAAATGAGAACAATAATGATATGTAGGCGACAAGGGCATCAAAATTGTTATTATTTTTGTTATCAAGTGCTTCAAAGGCTTCCCTTATGATTTTAGCATAATCTGACTCTTTTACAAGGCTAGGAATAGAAGGGATTGAAGAGGATCCTACTTCAAAAATATTGTCTTGAGTAGGATGGGCTAGTGGAGAAGCAATGTTTTAAGATAAAATGGGGAAAGAAGATGATGTTTCACTGAGGTTGAGAACAAGGGTGGGGAAGGTAGGGGCAATGGGTGGATAATTCTACATTTCTATACCATCTGCATACGCATTAGCTTGAGAGGAGGCAGCCACTAATGGAGAATTGTGTAAGGAATCGTGACCTATAATATCATTTGAAGCATTTGAGAAGCAGTACTAGCATATTACACGAGTCAACTCTATGGTGAGATCTTATGCCAGAGAAGCTTAGATAAGTGATGAGGTAGTTGGTAGCTGACTAATTGAGGAATTGACAATGCAATGAGCGGGAGGGTAAGCATGAGCGGGAGCATATCATCAATTGCTTAAAAAGTATTGTTAGAGCCATTATCATTTAATTGTTACAATGTCAATGTCATCCATTCACTCAATTAAATAATATAATTGGTTTTCCTTTTTAAATTAATTTAAATATATATTCATTTGAGAAAAAATAGTGTTCCCTATAGAAATTATTTACTCACATCAATTATATTTAACTCATAAAAATGAAAATATAATTTTGAAAATTCAAAAATAAAAATTTATAATTTAAATAAAAATACCAATAAAATTATATTTAAAAAAACTTTAAATTATCTTATAAAATATAATAAATTAAAATAAAATCACAACTATAATAAGTAGCTGGAAATTGTAATCCTAATAAGTCAAATTAATAAGATAATGTTACCATTTAAAATAAAGAATATCAATGAGACAAACAAGAAATCCATGTACATTAAAGAAAAGCAAGGTGCCATGTACATAGAATAAAAGCAAGGTGATTAAAATAAAATCACAACTCTAATAAGTAGCTGGAAATTGTAATCCTAATAAGTCAAATTAATAAGAAAATGTTACCATTTAAAATAAAGAATATCAATGAGACAAACAAGAAATCCATGTACATTAAAGAAAAGCAAGGTGCCATGTACATGGAATAAAAGCAAGGTGATTCATCTAAAGGAAATAAGGCCTGAGGTGGACAAGAAAAGTAGGACAATAAGAAAATTTCTAACCATTAAAAAGACTTGAATTGTGATAATAAGAAGAATGGTTACACATGTTGAAATTTTATATTAAACAAAGTCATAAAACTATTTTATTATTCAAGGAGTCTATCACATGGAATGAGGGAAATGTATAACATCACATCCTATTCTTAATTAATCACACATTAGGCCTTAATTAATCATTATTGAAGTCACTTTTAACATATTGTGATATCATTACATTAAATTGTAGTATTTCAATGTTAATGCTCTATACCTATTCCTAATAACATAACACTAGTTTCAACAATTACCCTCCTTTAGAACCGAAAACTTACAATGATGATCACACTAAGAAACTAATATTTTAATATATATATATATATATATATATTATTTGTAATTTATTATGAATATATATATATTGGTTTTAGAATAATATAAGTTTAATAAATTTATTGAATTTTTTATTTTATATAATGTTAATTTCTTTAAATTTCTAAGATTTTTATGTATTAGTTTTTATGTTTTAAATGAATAAATTAACTTAAATGTAAGAAACATATAATCAAAATAATACAAATATTATATATAGTAAATATAAAAGTGCTTTTAAGAATTTTTTATGAGAGAGAATCTAGTCAAAAAGTGAGGTTGTTTGTTTTTTTTTTGTTTTTTTTTTGGAAAAGTGTAATCATAAAGGAACTTTTTGTGGAGTTACCTAAGATGCATGGCTTGTGAGGCTACTACAAAATCCTAACCCCCTATGTTATGTTCTCCAACTTTTGAGTGTTAATTGCTCTGTTCAACTATGGAACAAAATCCAATAACATACAATGAAAAAACCCATACACCTCCCAACATCCTAATATTTAACATTGTCTGATAGCTAACAAGGGGTAAGAGTTGATTCACAACCCTTAACTAGAGTTACAATTTTAGACCTTCCAAAGACTTCTTGAATAACCACACATGGCTAGCCCCATATGCATGAGTAATGTAGGATTATGTGGCATCCACTCGTACCATGGTGGTCAACATGGTAGATCAATTTGCAAGAGGTGTGAATTTTGTATATGAACTTCAATTAACGCAATTCTTGCATCATTGGAAAGGTCTCTGGGTGTTTATTAGCGTCTTGGGATGGCTAACCCCATATGCATGTGTGATGGGGGATGATGTGGAATCCACTCATACCATTGTGGTCAACATGGTAGGTCAACTTATAGGAGGCATAACTTTTGCATATGAACTTTGATTGACACAGTTCTCGTAACATTAGAAATGTCTTTGAGTGTCAATTATTGTCCCGAGGCCCCACACTAAAAACAGAAATTTTTAACCCCAAAATCATCATTTAATGCCTTAGAATGGCTTTGGAAGGCCTCAATTCTCCAAATTAGGAATCATTATTAAAAACGGACTTGCAGGTTGATTCCTCTAATTTTTCTACTCTGAAAACTTCTATATAGTTGATAAATAATATAATAATCCAATCCATATCACTTTTCATCAATATCTTTCTTTACACATATTTATGTTGATGTGGGTACCACATTCTATTGTTCTTGTGGAGGTTTTAGTGTACCATTATTGTTTCTACATTGTCTCCATCAGGTCTCAAGTTCAAATCTTATGGATAAGGGTGGAGGATGAGAACCATTTATGGGGTGTGAACTGTTTATGGGGTTACATTATCGAAGAGACATCCAAACTTGACTAAATATTACACAATCGTGATGAAAACAACCCATTTCAAGAATAATCTAGATTTATTTGAATGGACAATGATGTTTTTTGGGCCTGCAAGTGCAACAAACATTTCATGATATCATTAATGGGTTCTTTCTTGATTGTGTCATTAGATGACATAATGATTTATAAAAAGAAATCTGAGAAGCATGTCAACCATTTGAACAAAGTGTTGGAAATGTTGAAAAGCAAAAACTTGTAGTTGAACATGAAGAAGTATAACTTTTCCAAGTACAAACTCATTTGTCTAGGATTCCTATTTGGTGGAAATTAATTGAAGATAAATCCAACATCAAATCATGACCAAGGCCAATGAATAGAAACCACAAAAAGAAAAATATGGAGAAAAATAATATAGAACTTGTAATATAATAACTTTTATATTAATAATCAAGAAATAGAGCAATGTTAATGAGCCTCTCCAAGAGGCAACCTCCAAATGAGTAGAGATTTCTAATTCAACGACAATACCTAAAAAAACATTGCATACCTTCCTACCGTTAAGCCTGTTTTTTTTCTTGTTTAATATCCATTTTTATTTGGAAATCCCTCGTGATTTTGCTTATATTATATCATTATTTTCGACATTTCATGTATTCTTAGAAGCGATAAAGTAATATTTATTGTGTAACACATCTCCCTTGCTTTAACAAGATTTGACATTTAAGCCATTATTAATGATGGTTTTTGTGTTTGCAGGTTTAAACATGGTCAATTACCTTCTTACCTATGTGACAACGGTTCATGCACCACACATCGAATCTATGCACCAATTCAGTTTTTACAACACTCCTACACCATTCCTGCACCTGTTGTGCCTGCACCAACATGCCTCCACCAATTTGGGGCTTTCATACATTGATACGTTTCTAGGAAAATATGAAAGAGGTTTTGTTCAAAATGGTGTTTGAACACTTCCACATAAGCTAAGATACACCCAGGTCGTACATATTTATATTTAGGGAATCATTAATGCTTCAGCCCCGAATTTGTAGCAGTTTCCAGACTGCCAACTTCCACCTCATTTTCCGTGCAGATGAAGGCGAATGGAGAAATTATGGGACATGGGTTTTGGTCCCAGTATAGCAAATTGAATAATACTGAAACATATTTCTAAAATTCGTAACGTTAAAAAAGTTACAAAAGGGTCTTTGAGGAAATTTTATAAAATTAGACCGTTTTTCCAGAATTTTAGGATTTCAGATTTCAAGCAGTTAGTTTCGGGCACAATTTCCGAGGAAATGGAGCTGAACCAGAAAATTCTGAGAAAGGTTATTGTTTTAAACATAACAAAATAGATTTTCTCCAAACAACTTTCCTAGATTCGTAATTGTTAAGAAGATACAAAGTGTTCTTCAGAGGTAGTTTGTTAAAAATACCATTTTTTCCAGAATTCTAGAAAATGCCCAGATTTGTAAAATTCATGGTAAATCTCCATTATTTGAACAGGGAAATGGTTGTACTGATATTCTATTGATGATAATTAGTGATTCAATCCCCATGTTGCAAAGGACTGGCTTGTTTAATGCCAAACTGGTAATGTAAAAGCTTATGAAAAGAAGAGATATGGCTTCAAGCCTAGATGGGTAGTGGTGGAGAATAAAATCAGTCATTGTCCATCTATGTTGTTAGATCAAGCTTAGGGGGCTCTTCTCCCTTCCCTATGATCAATTGGAGGTTGGATTCAAAGCTTTGATGTATACTTGCAACATATATATGAGTTAATCTATGGAGCTACGCTAGTCATGCATTTTCTTGTCTCAGAATCTTTGTGATGTATTATTTGAGCTACTGAAGTTCCAGATCTTGTAGCAGGGAAATGAGTTAGTTGGCTAGGGCCCAGCCAACCCAGCTCGTTCTCCCTTTATAGCGAGGTGTGTTTAACTTATATTTTTTATGCAAGGTTTTGAAGCAAGTTACTTTTGGTTTATTTTCTTAAGTTTACAGGTTCTTCTTCGCTAATCATGTGATTCGGATCCGAAGCATTAGGGTTTAGTTGTGTTTATTATTTACCTTTCATGCTTTCCTGTGATGCATATTTTATTTCCTTTTGCAAGAAGAGTGTAATTAGTTGCTTGCATTAATGCATTTCCATTTTTGCAAGTTAAAGTTCCTTATTTTATTTCTGCAAGTCTTTTCATACAAGTTCATTTATTTCCTTTTGCAAATGGTGGTTTTTTTATGAGTGAGGTTTTAATAATTCTTAGTATGAAGGTTCAATTTAGAGCTAATATTATCTCTAAGAGCTTTTAACGAAACATTGTTACATTACACAGATCTATGCTTGCACTATTGCCTTGTGGAATAAACTCGATTTAACATTGAAATTATTAAAGGGACTTTTGAGCTAAAACATTATTCGTAATAAAGTGCAAATCTAAGTCACATTTTAAACAGTCATCTAAGGAATAATCCTGTTTGTATTGGGATCAAATAGTTATTTGTCACATGCAAGAACTTTTCCTATTTTAGCAAGGATTTTCTTTGACTCTCAAAGCGCCTTTCATTTTCAAATTCACGATTAGTTAAAGAGCCTTTTGCTTATGAGTGTTTATTTTCTCAGCTCTGTTTCACCTTGCAATTTATTCTTAGTTAACACCCTTTTCATTTTCTACAAATGGTTTGGAAACCAGGAACGTTGATTTCTAGATACAGGAACCTCTATTTCGGTATAGGAACCGATATCCTGGTACAGGAACAGAGTGCTTTGGTACAGGAATCCAGGGCTCTTGTATAAGGATCAGAATCTTTATTGCAGGAACATTACATACTTCCAGTGTAGGAACATCACTTCAGTATGGTAACATCGTTCCAGTGCAGGATCATTGTTGTAGTGCAGGAATGATGGTTCAGTGCAGGAAGGAAAATCTTTAACAAGGAAAAATGTTCTTAACATTTTAACTATTTCTTTATCCTACGACTACACTGAATTTAGTATCAGATATGTATATATTGATCAGGGATTATTTGAAGTTACTTTCCTCAAGTTTGTGACAAGTATTTTTCTTGAGTGAATCTGATTTCCAGAACAATGTGATGTCATTTTATTAACTAGTGCAAGTTGCTAAAGTATTTATCTGGTATTTCCAATGTTGCGCCTCTAAGTTTATGAACTACCAGATTGACAATTAAATGTTAATTTGTTTGCTACGCCCAACACTTACTCCTATAAATAGTTTCTCACTACCCAAACCTTAACACTTATGGTCCCTTCATTAATGAGTAACAACTACCTAGTGGGTTTTATTTATTAAACATGATGATCCCTTTACATTGAGTAATGATGCATATGGTATCCATTCTTCTCATAATATGGAAGTCAATTCCTTGAGGCAACCAAACCCATTCATCATATGCATGGGGGCCCAATTTAAAATATTCTTGATCTGATTCATTGATCGGTCTTGAATTTTATGTGGGGAAATCCCACAATCTTTATGAATCAAGACTGTAGATTGGCCTTGTTAATTATCATTGGCATTGTATCAAATCCATAGCCAAACCTGGTTATGATCACGTATAGGATTCACGTGCAACACTTATCCTTTACAATCCTTAACTTTCAGGTGGTTAATTCCTTTAATCTCATGCGATTGTGGGTTGGAATTAGTGGCTTAGCCTGAAGGTGCTAAGGCATTTCATCCTTTCCATTCAACATTTTCTCATTGTAGCCAAAAGCACTAAAACCCAAAGTTCTCATTACCGAAGTGCTTACCAAAAGGTGTGTAGCAAAACTCTCACTTGTATCTAAGGGCTGACTCCTGGATGTCTCTGACACTAGATTTATTTTCTCCTAAGTATTATATTCGAGGGTCGAGCCTGAAGATTCCTTCTAATTTCGATCTGGTGATCCAGATGGATCTAGATATAGCACATTTCCACTACACTAGATGCTTCTGGAACGAGATATAACTCTACATTTTCTCCAAAATCCATCAGGTCCACACTAAAGTTTATGGATGTAGATGACTTGGGGTCTAAATGGATTTGAATGTACCACTTTTCGACATCATTAGATGCATTGGGAATATGATATGTTTGCAACATGTTTATAAGAATTTGCAGCTTCCACACTTTGTTAACCCATATATATTACTATATTCAAATTCAACTTGCTTTGCTTGCGTAGTTCCCAAAATTTTCCCACCTAGGGATCCGATTAAGACTTAGTCACATCTACCTCCACCAAACTGGATATGCAAAGAACCAGATAATTGAATCTGATAGAATTCTATAAAATGTTTATTTACGTCTTTGTCAACTAACAAATATGGTTATAAAATGAATCCAATGCTACGCTGCGAGCTCATATACCAATGTATCAACACTTTTATTTGGATATATCCTTTCTACTTATAATCTGTTGTCTCTTTTTTTGGCACCTGTAGCACAAGTGCTTCATGAGACACATAAAGCATCCTAGAGACATCCTCTGGGTTGATTGTAGACCAGTGCCTAGGACATCTTAGGTAGAGGAGCGCATTGAAGAATATAAGTGGGGGCTTTCGATTGCACTCCAATTGTCACGAAGTTAGAAAAAATATAATAAAAGGGGGCCTGGTTCAAATGTCTCTCATTAAGGTAAACTCAAGCCAATACATGGATCTGAATGTTCAGGGGGTAAATCAGGCCAACCTCGGAGAGAAATGCCTAGTTCTGGTGGTTGTCACACAATAAAAGGTAGTCTTAATATTGGCATTGTAGTAACATGAAGAGGAGGAAAGAAAGGAGGGAATTCGATGCATAGGGATGTAAACAAAAAAGAATCCTAAGCAACAATGTTCTGACAGAGGTATGGAAGACTGAAGAGATGGAATGGTAGAAACAATGGAGCGCTATTTAAGGTTTCATGCCATATACCTCATGGGTACATTTGTCACCAAAATCATAAGTAAATATGTGCACAATATAGGTACATAAGTAAATCTGTAGCTAACACAGGTATTGTTACTACTTAGTAACAAATATACAATCATGAACAAGGGTGAAACTTGCTACTTCATCACATTATTTCAGAGAAAGAAAAACATATATGAATGAGATTTATAGAGGGGAAAACAAATTGTGCATTTCCATGATTGGAATCACCAAAGAGTTTCATAAATATTCAAAATGAGTCTCATTCACCAGTCCATTTACATTCAACAATCTATAGCTCAAGTCCCTCATGAACAAGCTTCTTAGAACCAAAGTGGAATCACAAAATTTGGACCATTGCGGGTGCAAAATTCTGGAACCTCTATTAAGTGTTTCTTCCCCCTATTTATAAGAAGAGGGGGAGATTTGAATTAATAGTTAAAAAATATCTCAACCAAGGGCCAACTGTCCAACTGAATAGCTGCCTCGGCCTGTGATAGCTATGTTTCCCAAGATGATTCTCAAGGACCCAATTGCTTTCTTGAAAATACACAAAAATTATAGAATAAATAGAAACAAGGGGAACTGAATGATGATCGAGGAATATGTCCTTCTATTGTTTTTGTGAAGGCCCTTGATCAGGCCACATATCTATCATGATGTGCCTTTCCTATTGTTTGACCGGTTCTTGTTGCTTTTGCTTTAACTGCCCGACTTCTCCACTCTCTGTAGTTGGTAGAGATCAATTGGTTTTTCTTATTATAGAGTGGAAGTGGAGATTGACCTAACAGTCCTTTATTTTGTATCTGATTGGAGCTCCATGTTGAGCCATTAAGTCTTCCTGAGTCCCATACCTTTATTTACTATCTAAAGACATGCAACGAAGCATATGAATTCATTTTTGAGGCCTTTGATGTCCTAGGTTTCTTGTTGCAGAGGCTACCACATGATTATCCCATATCGATCTCCAATTGCTCCATGCCTTCCTTCAATACCTTAGTTGCCAACCCATACGCCTTCAAAGCCCTGTACCATACTATCGAAACATCACTGCATCAGGACTTTTACAAGTGTTACAGAACAACGAGTCCCGATATCCTTTGGCCCCCTTTTGTTTAGCCCCTTTCTACATTTCTTCTCATATGACCAGGGGCCATGACTTGGGGCTCAACCTTTATATTGGATCTCCTCAGTCAGTGTTTTCAAATCAGGGATTCAACTTGGAGTGAGGGGATATCAGGTTTCACCGATTGTTGATCGCTGACCACATTTCACACTTAGCCCTTGGTTTCTTTGGCTCTTTATGTGACTGAGGACCAGCCCCTGTATCGGAGCCCCTTTATCATCGGATCACAATTAGGGTCTTAACTTTGATGTAACAACATGCCTCAACCTACAAGCGTCGATTTGTGATCTTTGATGTGACGTCATCCTCTACCACATGTAACCTTGTGAGTGGTGACACGTGTGACCCTGTTTTGGCCCCTTATGATCCCTCAAAACATTTAAACTACATGCCACGTGTCTGCCATAATTCCATGTCATGTTGACATCAGCTACCCCATGTCACTTATCGGGACCAATCTCACATTTCCACACGTCCCATTGGAGGAGAGAGAAGAGGTCCAGTCTTGCTCTGGTTTCACGTTGAAATCCTTTGTTAACTTGCATTAGGCCCTTCCCGAAACTTTAACATTGAAGGCACAATCTCGACACTTTAACATTATCGGCATTCACTGATTGCAACTTTTTTAAGGTTGACGCTTTGAAAGCGCCAATCGTCGATCGCTAATATGGCCTGGACCCGCTGACTGCTGATATGCCAATATCATTCTAGATCTCTGATCTGTGGGACTACCGATATGTGGGACCTCTGATCTCTGATATCGGTGATTGATGATTACTGATTTTCCTTGCCCTCCCTTGCTTTATCACCATCGACGTTCTTTTCCCAAAATTTCTTCATAGTGAACACTTCCAAAATCTTTAATTATCTACTTGTGATATGTTTGTGCTGTTGTGATCACCGATCGCCAATGTTCTTGATCCGACTCATTGGATCACCGATATGCGCTTAGTGCCACTGATGATAAATTGCCACTGTGCGATAGCCAATATGGGAGCTTTGCTACACGAAGTGTCGAATGCCATGTTGTTTGATGTTGCGATATGTGATTTGCGTTGAGGTGGGACCTCCGATTTGCGATCCTTTCTTCCTTTCAAAGGTGACAAAACCCCCATCTTTAATAGGCCATATCTTCTGATTCTGGGGTCCTTTTGAGGAGTTCTATATACCGTGGTCTGATTTAGCTTTGGAGAGATTATGTGGCTTGGAAGATGGCTTCATACTTCACTACTCTTTTACACCCTTTTGACAACTGATTTTTTTTTTTTTTTTTTGCGATGTGTGACAACATTAGCTCCAACTGGGGACAATGCCTTGCTGGAAAGGTGTTGAGAACCTGCAGGCCAGTATCCTTCACCATTGAGAATGGAGTAAAAAATTATAATGCAGTTATAAAACCAAAAAATCTCCATGGAACTTTGTTTGTAGTGAGTCCTTTCCTCATCAAACTGAAATGTTGAAATATAAACTCTAACAACTAGAAATTAAATGCTCATCTAATGAGCTTATTTATATACAACTCCTACATATGTACAGGGCATCACTTCACCTAAGTGATTTCAACCCTCCAATGGAGCCAGGCCAACATTTGGGTGCTGGACCTAATGCCTCCCTGTTGCTGAAATTTAAAAATTAAAATAAGCATGCAACATGAAAAATCTTCAAACAAAAAAAAGGATACATGCTCTAGAAAAAACCTTTGTTGTTGATTTAGGAATGTCGTCATGTAGTCAACTTCTGGGCCATAGAATTGACAAGAAACATTTGCAGCTGCCCTTTTCTCATGAAATGTCTACTGACCAATAACTTCTTGGTCAGGGCAACCAAAAATACTGTTCAACTCCTCGGCCTTAGATTTCTCAAGAAAAGCTTGTTGCTGATCTTTTTCTACCCATTTGTCAACGGGCCAACCCTCTTATAACTGTATAATAGATTCTTCATTGTTTGAGTTGTAAGAGTCATAGATTGGAGAATCTACTAAGAATTCCTGGCATGAATATTTCTGCAATAGGCTGTCACAGACTTTACTTGGTCCTTCAACTTTGGGCTCTTCTTGAAAATTTTTTTGTTGGGAGCCTTCTCCCCAATTGTTTGTAAGTAGAACCCATTGACAATTTGTAACCACCTCCTCCTCCTATGAATCATAAATTGAAGGAGGTATAAATTCAGACAGTGGAGTTGCCAGGATATTTTCCATAAGATTGAAACAGTGGAGCCGCCAAGGTGAGAGATCTTCAACCCACACTTCCCTTTCTCACCTGAAAGAGGGAATGTAAAAATTTGTCGTACCCAAGGAAAAATATTCTAATTTGTGCCCTGACAACAACACTAGAAATATGTTGTCACTTTTTCTGGCACCTGTAGCACAAGTGCTTCAGGAGACATACAAAGCTTCCTAGAGACAACCTCTGGGTTGATTCTAGACCAGTGCCTAGGACATCTTAGGTGGAGGAGTGCATGGAAGAATATCAGTGGGGGCTTTCAGTTGCACTCCAATTTTCATGAAGTTAAGAAAAAGATAATAAAAGGGGGCTTGGTTCAATTCTTCCATCAAGGTAAACTCAAGCCAATACATGGATTTGAATGTTCAGGGGGTAAATCTGGCCAACCTCAGAGAGAAATGTTTGGTTTCGGTGGCCATCACACAACAACAGGTAGTCTTAGTATTGGAATTGTAGTAACATGAAGAGGAGGAAGGAAAGGAGGGAATTCGATGCATAGGGATGTAAACAAAACAAAATCCTAAGCAAAAAATTTTTGGTAGAGGTATGGAATATTGAAGAGGTGGAATGGTAGAAACATTGGAGCGCTAGTCAAGGTTTCATGCCACATACCTCATGGGTACATTTTTCACCAAAAGCATAAGTAAATCTGTGCACATTTCAGGTACATAAGTAAATATGTAGCTAGCACAGATATTGTTACTACTTAGTAACAAATATACAATCATGAACAAGGGTGAAACTTGTTGCTTCATCACACTATTTTAGAGAAAGAAAAACATATATGGAATGAGATTTACAGAGGGGAAAACATACTTTTCATTTCCATGGTTGGAATCACCAAAGAGTTTCATTAATCTTCAAAATGAGTCTCATTCACCAGTATATTTACATTCAACAATCTATAGCTCAAGTCCCTCATGAACAAGCTTCATAGAACCAAAGTGGAATCACAAAATTTGGAGCACTGTGGGCGTAGAATCATGGAACCTCTACTATGTGTTTCTTACCCCTATTTATAAGAAAAGGGGGAGCTTTGAATTAATAGTTACAAAATATCTCAGCCAAGGTCCAGTTATCTGATTGACTAGTTGCCTCGGCCTGCGATAACTCTGCTTCCCAAGATGATTCTCAATGATTCGATTCCTTTCTTGAAAATACACAAAAATTATTGAATAAATAGAAATTACATAGAAACAAGGGAAACTGAATGATGATGGAGGAAGATGTCCTTCTACTATTCTTATGAAGGCCCATGATCATTCCATGTCTCTGCAATGATGTGCCTTTCCTGTTGTTCAACCAGTTCCTGTTGCTTTCACTTTAATTGCCTAACTTATCCACTCTTTGTAGTTGGTAGTGATCAACTGTGTTTGCTTGTTACAGAGTGGAAGTGGAGATTGACCTAGCAGTCTTTTGTCGTGTATCTGAGTGGAGCTCCATGTTGAGCCATTAAGTCTTCTTGAGTCCCATACCTTCATTTACTCTTCGAAGACGTGCAACGAAGAAGTCGAATTCATTTATGAGGCCTTTGTTGTCTTGGGTTTCTTGTTGCAGAGGCTTCCACGAGATTAGCCCATATCAATCTCCCACTGCTCCATTCCTTCCTTCAATACCTCAGCTATCGAACAATACACCTTCAAATCCCTATGTCGTGCTATAGGAACGTCACCACATCTGGACTTTTACTCTTAGAATCATTATAGAACAGTGAGTCCTAATCTCCTTTGGCCCCCTTTAGTTTAGCCCTTTTCTGCATTTCTTCTCATATGACTGGGATCCATGACCTGGGGCTCAACCTTTAAATCAGAACTCCTCAGTCAGTGTTTACAAATCTTGGAGTGAGGAGATATCAGGTTTCGTCGATTGTTGATTGCCGACCAACGTCTGTGCTTAGCCATTGGTTTCTTTGGCTCTTTATGTGACTGTTGGCCAACCCCTATATCTAAGCCCATTTATCAGCAGATCACAATCAGGGTTTTAACTTTGATGTAACAACATGCGTCAACCTGAAAACGCCGATTTGCAATCTTTGATGTGGCGTCATCCTTTGCCATGTGTCACCTTGTTAGTGGTGACACATGTCACCCTATTTTTCCCCTTATGACCCCTCAAAACGTTGAAACTGCATGCCACGTGTCTTCCATACAGCCACATCATGTTGATGTCGGCTACCCCATGTCCCTTATAGGGACCAATCTTACGTTTCCACGCATCCTGTTTGAGGAGAGAGAAGAGGCTCGGTCTTGCTCTGGTTTCGCATTGAAATCCTTTGTTAACTTGCATTAGGCCCTTCCCGATGCTTTAACACTGAAGGCATAATCTCAGAGTTTTAACACTACTGGCGTTCACTGATAGCAAATTTGTTAAGGTTGACGCTTTGAAAGCATCAATCGCCGATCGCCGATATGGCCTGGACCCGCCGACTTCCTATATGTTGATATCGCTCTAAACCTCCAATTTGTGGGACCTTCAAAACGTGGAACCTCCGATCTCCGATATCGGTGATCGTTGATCGTTGGTTTTCTCTGCTCTCCCCTGCTTTACAACCATCAACGTTCTTCTCCTGCAATTTCTTCATAGTGAACACTTCCAAAATTTTTAATTACCGACTTGTGATATGTTTGTGTTGTTGCAATTGTCGATCACCAATGGCTTGCCGCAACTCATTGGATCGTCAATATGCGCTTAGTGCCACTGATGAGAAATCACCACTGTCTGATAACCAATATCAGAGCTCTGCTATACAAAGTGCCGAATGCCATGCTTCTTGATGTTGCAATATGTGATTTGCATTGAGCCAAGACCTTCAATTTGCGATTCTTTCCTCCTTTCAAAGTTGACAAAACCCCCATCTTTAATAGGGCATGTCTTTTGATTACGGGGTCCATTTGAGGAGTTCCATAAACCATTGGAAAGATAATTCTGAGCAATATCCAACATAGAGGGTATGATTTAGGTTTGGAGGATGGCTTCATAATTCACTACTCTTTTGCACCCTTTTGACAGCCGAAAACAAATTTTGTGGTGAGTGAAAACATTGGCTCCAACTGGGGATAATGCCTTGTTGGCAAGGTGCTGAGAAACTGTAGACCAATAGCCTTCACCGCTGGGCCTGGAGTAAAAAATTATAATTCACTTATACAACCATAAAATCTCCATGGAACTTTGTTTGTAGGGGGTCCTTTCTTCATAAAACTAAAATGTTGAAATATAAACTCTAACAACTAGAAATTAAATGCTCATCTAGTGAGCTTATTTATATACAACTTCTGCTTATGTACAGGGCATCAATTCACCTAAGTGAGTTCAACTCTCCAATGGAGTCAGGCCAGCATTTGCATGCTGGACCTAATGCCTTCTCGTTGCTGAAATTAAAAAATTAAAATAAGCATGCACCATGAAAAATCTTCAAACAAAAAAATAGATACATGCTGTAGAAAAAACCTCTACTGCTAATTTAGGAATGTCATCATGTAGTCAACTTCTGGGTCATAGAACTGATGAGAAACATTTGCAATTGTCTTTTTTTGATGAAACGTCTGCTGACCAATATCTTCTTGGTCAGGGAAGCCACAAATACTGTTCAGTTCCTCAACCTTATATTTCTCAAGAAAAATTTTATTGTTGATCTTTTGCTACCCATTTGTCAATGAGCCAACCCTCTTGTAACTTAGATTCTTCATTATCTGAGTTGTAAGAGTTATATATTAGAGAATCTACTGAGAATTCCTGGCAGGAATCTATCTGCAACTCGTAGTCGCAGACTCTGCTTTGTCCTTCAACTTTGGACGCTTCTTGAAAAATTTGTTGCTAGGATCCTTCTCCCCACTTGTTTATAAGTAGAAACCATTGATACTTTGTAACCACCTCCTCCTCCCTTGAATCATATGAATCATAAATCGAAGGAGGTAGATATTCAAATAGTGGATTCAGCAGGATGTTTGCCATAAAATTGAAATAGTGGAGTCGCCAAGGTGAGAGATCTTCAACCCACACTTCCCTTTCTCACATGACAGAGGGAATGTAAATTT